>DWNA01002730.1:0-11165 GCA_018249835.1 Heliconius besckei
CAAAAAACTAATTGACAAAAAAAAACAGGCATGTCACTACAAACAGACAAGTTACAGGTTCGATTCACACTTGATAAAATGAAATATTTCTTCATTTCTTGGCTCTGGCATCGATACAAATATAGGATACAGCGTGAACCTGAAAAAATAATAAATTGGTTACTGATAATTGTCTACTTACAACATTAAGCCAGCTAGTCAAGTAATTGATGTTAAAAAGATATTTTCAAAATAAAGCGTACGCTACGTCTAATATAATACACGTTTAATTATTCGTTCAGTTGCAAGGAGCATGTAACTTTATGAGCGCGATTCGTCACGACAATTGAACATGCGAGGGTCTGATGAGACACATTTCTTAAACGCTGTACAATAACAATAAAAAGTTACACCGGGACTTTGTTAATTTGAAACATTCTTACTTAGGTATACACTGAAAATTTATTAAGAAAGAAAAAAATAAAATATCTTTGATAAAATGAACGATTTTTTTTTATATAAACACAAAGTATGGAAAAAGTTATTATACAATTGTAGACTCAATGACAGCATAATACGACATCAGCACTTTAGTACATGACACAGATCAAGATAGACCTGACCAGACCAGATATTCTCTTGTGATACATGAATTGGCAAATATACAGAATATAATAAATATATTTAATATAACAACGGTCGTCGACAATATTGAGAGCAAACAATTAGAGGCAAGTTAAGGGAGATGGGGGTGCCGATTAAGTTATACACATGCGGGTTAGAGGGTAACCCTGACTCAGGAAGATTAAGATTCATCGGAAGGCCCTTACATGGAACAAACATTGTATTACGAGCCGGTGTCTTGGCGATGTTTGCCTAAGGTAGGTGGATGTTAATTTAGAATTCACCCCCTTCAACATTGTACCCAATATTAATATTTTGATACTATCGCGTAGAAAAGATTCCTTATAAGCCATTGTAAGGAAAATTTTAAAGACACGTTGATTTTCTTTAGGTAATTTGCGGTAACAAACAAGGGGTGGAGCGGTATGGCCATTAATGTTCTGAAAACGCCTTCGGGCTGTCCACAGCTTGACCGTCCTCCAGGGTTTACACTCCGCACTATTAAAGTGCTAAGAGGGACATTATTTTACCCTCTTGGGTCTTGTCATCAGAATAAATTAACGGCTTAATTGTCTCTATTATAGTTTTCAAAGCTGCTTGTGACATCTTATGTGATGATGAATTTTCTTTATATCTGATTTCTTCATATAAAATTTTAAATAATCTATTAAGTCAAAGTTTTATTGTAATAATGTAATATATACTTTTACATACTTTTTTATGTTCATGCACAATTTAAGCAAGATCACTGTTACTTAGGGGGGGCCCGAATGATGTGTTTCTTTTGTCTCCTCGGCCGAAACAAGACAATGTAAGAAAAGGCCGGTGCGTCAGCAATCGCCAACGGTCAAGAAATATTAGATCACATAGAGATAGGCAAACGGAAGAACTGACATATTAAGAAAACTATATTATATTTTTTGGAATTTCGAATACATTTTTTAAATTTCCATTATATTTATTATTTAAATAATAACAAAAGTTGAAATTACTAAACAACTAAATATTACAAATAAGTATAAACGAGATCCATTTATTTTATTTAAAATGAATTTAATCATTGTTGAATAACGATTAACCAAACATGTATACATTCGCACGCAACGCAACGCTCAGTTTTAGCTCGAATTGTACATAAATTATATTAATAAGAAATAAAACAACGAATAAATATTTGCCACTTCTTTCAATTTCTAGTGCAACAAAGGAAATCAGCAGCGACGATCGGAGATCCCAAGTCCGGCACATTAAGGACAGACCGCAGTCGGTTTATCAATCGAGGGTGACTTTATTTAAAATCACTACCTATTGTCACTAGAATTGCGCATTCAAGTGGAAAATTTATTACCCGGTTTTATGCTTACTTATAAAGAATCTATATATTGTTAAGAATTTAATTATTATATATTTCTAAATATATAGAAAACTGGCTAATGGATATATTCAGAACTTAGAATAAAATAAAGCTATTTGAAACAATAAATTTAGTACCATTTTTTTTTATATTTGGTTAGCTTATCTGACATTTTTATCTTGAATTATTATCTACAGATGAGAACGGAGTGTCTTAACACTAGGTTCCGGCAACCTACTCGTACAAAACGTGAACCTAAATAAAATGTTTCTGAAAAGCGTAAACCCAGCAATAACCACAATATAATATTGTTATCATAACATCTACCACGCAAACACGAAGCCGAAGAAGCTGAGATCTGCCGACTTGCGGACTATCGGACAAATGGACCGGTACTAATAAAATGTAAGGGGTAAGATGTAGATTGCTATTTAGATAATTGTTAGCTGTGTCCGCACTGGCCAGTGTATCGGAAAAGTCGTTACATATAGGGAGGTTTTATGGCCGTCCGAGGTGGTCATTTATAGGAAAACTATCAGAACAGTCATAGGAAATGGATGACGTCGCTTTGTTGTTTCCGGTAAGCGGATGTGAGAAATTATTACATTGTAGCATGTTATATAGTGTGTTCGATTGAGGTATTATAGTTTTTTAAAGTTTAATGTAGTTTTAGTTAAGTATATGAAGAATATCTAATTTTAATTTAGTATCTATTATTTTATTATTCCGCAACAGACTTCTTAATATGAAAACAACCAGGAAAAAGCTATTCTAAAATACTTATATTTTAGATAATAATTACCATCTAAAACATTATTTCTAGTTCATATTGTAGGAGTACATACATATTTTCTTAAATAACAATATAACGTATTTGGCAAAGTGAAACATCCTCTGTTTATTTGGCCGAAGCCTAAATAAGCGAGTGCCCGCCAGGTGAGAAGTGAAATGGCTCGCAATTTTTCCTTTTGCGCTTTCATCGCCCACTGTTTCCTTTACGCCACTTTACGTTACACCTTTTAGGGCTTTACAGCATACTCGCATATTTTCTATATCAAACAACAGTTTAATATAAAGCTCTGTAAAAGCGCTTTTTAGCGAATTGAGGTAGAAATATTTTATGCGTCACTGAGCGCATTCTGTCCCAACACCGAATTATGACGGTCAACTGACCACCCAACGGAGAAGCAAACGGGTAATCAGATATACAAACATTTTCCTTTTGATATAGATAAAATATCTTAGTGTACACGGCTTTGTTTTCAAATCGCAAGTTTCATCACAACTACCATTGTTCTTGGGTAACCTTCTGTAATGTCCTGAAAAGATAAGATAAGAAACTCATAATCAATGTACTATACTTTAAAAGTTATGGAATCTACAATAGTTAGTTTCCTTTTAATGAATAGAATCAATCATATTCAAGCAGTGCTCGCCAACTTCGATACTTCAATACGTGACTGACATGGCTTTACTCTATTGTTTGTATGTCATATTTACAATATGTACCTTATTTAAATGTAAATAAGGCTTATATTTAAAATATATGTATGGAATATCATAGAATTTGCAAGTTCGATGTTTAGCGCCACCTGCGTCGGCCATCGTCTCATAATATTCGGCTTAGCGCTCGTACCACACCGCACGCAGCGCGTTTATATTAAACGACTTGAACTTACAAGAACGCGTCATAGAATAGAAGGGCGCGACTTGAGTATTTGTTGTGTACAATATTTATTAAAAAAATAATAATTGAAAGGTTTATTTTTTTTATATAGCTTTAATTTAAATTTTAAATTAACTTTATGTAGAGAGTTTGCTGTATGTAGACAGTTTTGCTTAGTAATAATAGTTTTAATTTACAACAAATATACACAATTATATATTTTCAATTGTTATAAATCGTTTTCGTTTAATTTCTATTAAGTACAATATAAATATATTGAAGATTTAACATAATTTAGATACAAGTTTAAAAAAATATTATATTTTGCATATACGACCGTATATTAATTTAATTAACCATTAATGATAATATAAAAGCGAGCCGTACATACATAAACATTGAAATGAAACGAAGTAGACCCACGTGATGCATGGGCCTGTTGAAATAATATTATCGTTACGACTCCGTACTTACTCTCCAAGGAAAATCAACATAAAGTGAATAAAAGAAAATTATGAATCGCACGAAAATAAATTACCCCGTGTTGGCGGCAAAATAACATCACATTTGAATGCCTTTTATGCTTTATGGGCCCGTAACTATATGAATAAGAACTCGCTGCTTTATGAGACATGGGAGCACGTACGTCGCATTATTTTTAGGTTTTCTTACTTATTTATGTGTATTTATTTATATTTGAAAGTTTATGGAAAAACATTTTTTCAAAATTCATGTTTTGAAAAAGTCCCGAGTAAAATGTGATAATTAATTTGGAAGATATATCGATTCATTTGAATTAGTACTCATTTCAAGAAGTAGCACTAAATATTAAAATTATTTTAAGCTGTCTTACTTTTATTAATATCATAGTATATTGCTTCAATCGAGTAAACTAAAGCCAAAGTATATAAAATGTTACATAATATAGAACATCGACATAAATAACCGTCCGAAGTCATGGTCCGAAACAACATTTGAAACGATCACTTACTATACGAGTGAGATATGGCGTGTGAACGCGTAGCGCCTACAAAAACCCACCACAGAATAAATTTCCAATAATTACATTATCGAAAAAAATTGTCGCACTCACCGCCGACAAATTTCTCCTTACCTCGGGAGCCCATAATTCCTAATGACATGCAATAACCGTACCCCCAATTTTCGACATAAACCCGCCATAACAATATCGACATCAGCAAAATTTTACGCCGGGAATTTTTATTTGAGAATAAGTAACACTTTTCTCTGTAATCAAAATTTCCAGAGCCCCGCGGTCGGGTGTTTATCGGCTACTCAATTTGATTTTTACCACCGCTCTGATTTCACTCCTTTCGAGGAATGTTGAAACGTACGTGACAGGCCATCCCTTTATTTGCTTTTATTTAAAAGTATGTGCTATGTCATATATTTTTTTATATTAGCCTATGTTTTGATTAGCCTGTCTTTTTATTAGTATTTTTTTTATTTCTTTGTAAATTGACAAAAATTACTACATTAAAGTTAGTAGAAATCTTTTTTACCTTTCGTTTACTACTTTCCGAGTTGTTGCATTCCGAGTAGTCAATACCGAGCTTTTGCGTCATTATCAGAGAGAAAAAATCAAAATATTAAATATTTAATTGACTCTAACACACATCCTGTTCTGTTTATAATCGCACTCTTGTGCCCTTGCGCCATGACGGGCCTGGTTACCTAAATTATAATTTGTAAATTGAAGAAGTTAACTAAATGCTAAAACAGAAATTCTTCATAAAGTAATTTTTGAATTTCATAAACTTTTTATGAGCTTTATATTTGTAAGAATTATAGTTGTAATATTGAAAATCCTATGGCGTATAAGTTTTATATTCATTGAATTATCTCCCACTGTCCACTGAAACTTGGATAAAATACACATATTTATATTCAGGCCGGACCGACGCGACGTTTCAATTGCATACTATTTTACCTTCATAATCCGGTTACAGAAGAAGGGTGAGTAAGATTTTTTTTATGTAATTTTAAATTTACACATCTCTACATATATATATAGTAAAAAATGAATATATTATTCAAAAGTTCAGAAGTTAGTTTTTATTGTTAATTTAAAATTTTTATTACCATTACGAAAACCCAGAAATTTATTTGCTACTAGAAAATAAATGCGAATTTATATAATGCAAAGCATTTTTACCGTATATAATTCCAACAAAAAATATGAAGAGCTTCTGTTATTTCATTTCTTCATGAGGGCTTTAAGACGTCACAAGTCTGATCACGTGCCGACCTCCTTATGACTAATGACCAGCTCACATGGCCCTCACACCTCGTGTTTTATATTCAAATCATACAGCATCCTGGCCCTGATTAATGCTATTTTCTTTACGATCATTTGCAAAACGTCTTGGTTTTATCATCTAAATTGTAACTAACTTCCTTTTTAGTGTCTTAAAAATATATCGATCAGTTATAGTTCAATTTATCAATAATAGTATTTAACTAAATCTATGTTTCAAGCAAACATTTACAGTTCTCTCGTTTGTAAGACGTCTGGGTACGCCTTAGACAAATTAATAACGAGATAAAGAAACTCGGCGGGTCTTAATTCATTAATTAACCTAATTGTATTTGCCACGGCCGCCATTATTATGGTGTTTTGTGATTAGTACAGACTAGATATAGGGAATTCTTTATAAATTTACTGATAAATAAATATTTTTCGCAGGTATTGTATGTAATTATTATATTTAAACTAAGATTAAGTCATACTTATAGTGCACAAGTAGTCTTAGTAATCTTTTAACCACAAGAACTGTCAATAGATAACAAAAATTTTATAATCTATTATTATAAAGTTGTACTATTAAACAGTTAACATAAATTGTTTTAACGTTTTCTCTGTAAAATATAGTCTGTACATCAAAATTGTGGGTTTGTTTGATTGCCAAAGGAAGGGGTAAATCGAAAAGTTTCTCTGAAGAAAAATTTGGTAATTTAAGAAACAAAATAAGCGCTGAACCGGCTGCTCCAAAGATTTTTCACTTTCAAACATTAATTGCTATAGAAAGTAAAATAAGTCAGCGCGTTTCGCTTTCCGCCTTTTACTGTAATAAATTAATTTCACTGTATACTTTCTCAAACAATGTAAACAAACTTTCCAAGTTTTTTTTAAGTTAAAAACAATATTATTCATTTCACTATTTATTCTCATAGAATAAGTACTTTCTTTATTAAAAAACTAGCAAAAATATCGAGGGGTGAATTTGTTTTTTTCAGAATAATTTAGTATGGCCATAACCTAACTTTGTAAATAAAAGCGAAACAAATTATTACTCCCCGTGTCGCACATATCATAGGTGCAATACGCGGCAGTAAAAAAGTTGATATCGTATTCGTAATAGATTGTATTTCTACTGTTATTTTGGAACTTTTGCAAATCGTTCAACTTGTTTGTGTACTTATACCAATATTATGGAATATAATTATATTTGTTTATATATGTCTGCGTATTTTGTAATATTTTCATTAAATTATATATTTAATTTCAATAATATAACTGTGATATTTAACTCTTTGCATTTACAGTTCGAAATTTCCTAACAGCCACTCGCATCAAAAAGTGTTTATAAATTAATGTTAAAAATGTTCTTTCAAAGACAAATTATAAAAGAAACTTGAATTACTAATATGATTGTTCTATTTATACCGGAACAAACATTGGAACATTTGAAACTGAAAGGTCATTTAATTGGGTTTGTTCAGGACAAAACAAAGAAGCGAAACTTTTAAATTGAGTGTCCGTGAAGTGTTGGCAACGTGTTGATCTTTGCCTGCCCTTTCTAGCTAACAAATTTCTTTACGAAATTACTCGTTGGAAAGAGAAAAGTTGCACTATTTTTCTTTTTTCTAGTTAAGAATGAAGAGAACTTATGCAAAGAATTGTAGTTAGAAAACTCAAGTCCTTAGATTTTTTAATATTGTTACGGGAACTGTTTTTTTTTATTTTTTACTAATAAAATATTTTATATATTTTAATAAAATAATTAAGGGATTATTTATCAGATAAATCGATTAACAACACGAACTTACTTTGCAACGACACACATAAATAACAAAAGTTCTCATATAAGCTCATACCCATACATCTTCCATTTAATCAAGCCGACAAGCAGGCAATCAGCGAGTGGCCTGGAATTAGAATTGAATGTAAATGTGCGGGCTTTATCGGGATTATAGTGTTCGTCTGTGAGTGGAAGATAGTTGCGGCTCCGTCCAGTTCGGTATGTGCCAGTGTAAGAAGGACCGGGTATTTGGGAAAGGTGGTGGTGTTACATATGAAATATATTACACAAAATTAAATATAGAAACTTATCTTTTAATACTTGTTACCAATTTTTAACACTGCACGTACGAGATCGATTCGATCGATTCACTACAGAATGACGAAGATGATACTTCTTAGAAAACGTATAAAAAAATTTACGCTCGGTATTCGAACTTTATTTTTTTTTACATCGTTTTTAAAATAAATATCTTATTCGTAGATCGCGCCTATTCGAAACCGTCCAAGTACTCTGACCACTAAACCATATGTTTTCATCAAGCAACGTCGAAATTCTTATTATCTGATACGTCCTTAGTTATTATTAATTTCATAAATAGAGCTACCTTTTGATAGAAAAACTTGGGAAAATTATATCACGGTATTATAATAATAGTAAAATTTTATACAAACTTACATCGCTAAGTTGGATTCAGGTTCTATGTAAAGTGGTCGTTATACACCCATACGGCACCATATATACCCGTATCCCATCTCTTTAACAAATTTTACTGTCAACTAATCCACCCTTTTCACGGGACATTCCATATAGCTGGTGTACAACGTCGTTTTGATAAAATTAGCTAACATTATCAAGTGACCCAGTATACAGTTCCTATAGTTTATATAGTTCCTATAGTTACAGTTCCTATAAATATTAATTTAAAGGCATACCTTACTGCGTATATATTTTAATCATAATTTAATAATTAAGAACACTGGAAATAATTTTACATAATAAAAGAAATCTGAAAATGATTTAATTACATTCTTAATTTTATACCAATTAAGAAATTGGTCTAAGAAAGTAGAATTTTGTATCACTAAGAATTAAATAAAAACGTCTTCTACAATACCGCGATATTTAAAAAAAACATTTATAAATTGACTTTTGGATTTAATAATAAAATGTCCCAGCCACTTTAATTAAACAAGCCATTTAATTAATAGTTCGCACGAATCACTCTAAAGTTGTTTCATTAAATCACACCGTGGATTGAAACTATCATTAAGGTTGGTAAGCGATCGTGAAGCTGTCAATCCCGCCAAACCGCGCATTACGCTAAATGGCTCGCGTAACGGGATGGTCCGGGATCCCGGGATGTAGGGATCCCGGGATCCTCGTAGGGGAGGAAATAGTAGCAACCTGCGAGAATATTCGACTACTTATGGACAATAAAGCAATGTAACGCAACTACCGGTCCCGGAAATGGTGTATTCATCTAATTTAGTGATGGGACCCAATTATATAATTTGAATTATGTTCTACATGACCACCTTTGTTTTACTTGTGTAGTATAATAACTTTAATATACAAATACAGCTACACTAAATTGTAGGTTAATGTTAACAAGACAAGATGTTTAAAGTTTGAAGTAATGAATGTACCAGATTATATTCAGGCTCAATATTAATTCTAGAAAAATGTTTGCAAAAAGTTCTTCATGCATGTAGCAGAGTAGGCAGAGGGAGCTTAGTCTAAAAAGACTCTGCTGAAACTTTCCACCAAATTCTGGAGGCAATACGTGTTGTATGGCGGAACTCAACGCCTCGTCTTGCCTCGACACGAGATCGAAAAAAATAAAATATAAAATACTTCATTTTTTCAAGTGGGAATCGAACACACCACCTGTCGCGCCACGAATAAATAGCCTTAAACTATATGTAATGTAAATGATGTTACCTTAGTTTAGCTAACATAGAAATCAGATGACAGCAATGTAAAGTCAGGAACATTATCGCAGTTTGACTTCACATTAAATCTTAGAGGCGGCCCATAAATAACGCAAACTTTTATCCCGCCCGAAATAAGCACTCAAAAATGCAAAGAGCAGAACGGTATAGAAGCACGTTCACTAAATTTATTTTGTTTCGTACAATTCAAATAACCATAATTCACTGAACCTGAGCCTATCTAACGATATAATGAAACGCCGTTAAGTTTAGAAGTAAAGCTTAAGTTGGCAATGTTCTTACCTCGAGATAAAGATGTCTTTCCGATTTATTGATCTCGCTTACTTTTGGTAATGGTAACGGCAAATTAAAAGATTTCGATTTTCCATAACATCAAGATATGATAGAAACAATGTATTTAATAACAAATTACTATTTTGTATAATTATATATTCCATGACATAAACCATAAACATACGTATAATTTTAACAAAATTTGTAACTAAATATTCAACTAATGATTATACAAAATTTATTAATAGAAAAATACAAATATCAATATATTATTACAAGTAATGGCCAAAAACAAGCGTGAGTCGACAAAGTAGAGCCGCCATCTTGGTTCGATAATTAGATGGTTTGCATTCAAGTCGCACGCTACGTATGAATTTTAGCTATTGTCTGACATTGGACCTCGGAAGCTATATCATTTCGCACCTTCGATCTACTTAAGGGTAGGGGGTGAAAAACGGAACACATTATAAAGGGATGAAAGGCAGTTCAGAGAGGGAATAGCCAAATATATTAGAAGAACAATATTGAAAAATATAATAGTATTAGCTGCATACGTATAATATATTGAAATCCTAACTTATTATTTTTTATTAAAAATTAAATTTATTATTTTTAAAAAGTGCAATAATTACTAGAACAATTTTAAGTAGATATATTGTAAAAATAATTCAACACAGATACTTCAAAAGTTCACTCTTTGCTTGTCTAAAAAAGTTTTTAGATAAGTCAGCTTCACACTGTATGCCGCATGTAACAGGGGAGGAAGCCTAGTGTTAAGACACTTCACTCCCCACTTTCTACCGAATTCTGGAGGCATTGCGAATCAATTGGTGGGACTCATCGTCGCGCTTTTGCCTCGACATCAGATCGAAGAAATGAAAATATGAAATATTTAATTTCATCGACTGGGAATCGAACCCACAACCACTGCGCCACGACATAAGCACGGCCACATACATAAGTAACAAATATAATACAGATTGGGCGAGTTTTAACTGGCACCCTTATTTGCGTCTGCACGTCTATTTATCCCAGACAATCCCTCAACAGTTAAACAAATGCTCCCATTGAAAAATATTAATCTTAGAACGCCTAATAGATATTTATGCTTGGTCGGAAACAATTTCTATGGAGGTGGGGTTTATTTTGCGAACGCTTAACAAATTCAATCAGCTGATGCTGTTTACCATCGATACACTTATCCGCTTCCCTCATTATATTATAAATTATATTAGTCACGGGTCGGGGCACTTGCTGCACTTTTATACTAA
>DWNA01002731.1:0-11163 GCA_018249835.1 Heliconius besckei
AGATAGGCAGACTAAAAATATGGTCAAAAATCTATGTCATCATTTTAGGATTCCGTAGGCAAAGGGTAAAACGGGAGTCTATTACTAATACTCTGCTGTCTGTCCGTCTATCACCAGGGTATATCTCATGAGCTTCTCATGAAATTTTCACAGATAACATAATTCTGTTGCCGCTATACCAATAAATATTAAGAACAGAAAATAAATAAAATATTTCATGCAAATATTACATTTGGTTTTGAAGAATTTGAAAAAAGATATCAAAATCAGCTTCACGCTGTATCCCACACGCAGGTTAGGCAGAGGGAACCTAGTGTTAAGACAGTCCATTTCCCACTTTCTGGCGAATTCTGAAGGCATTGCGTGTTGAGTGGCGGAACTTAACGCTGCTCTCTGCCTCGACACCAGAGGGAACAAATGAAAATATAAATTTAAATAAGTATTTCACTTCCTCGAGTGGGGATCGAACCCACAAACACAATTACAGTCACATTTGTGCCGCTGCGCCACGACGGCCTCGAACTGAAGAATTTGTTTTGCTTAATGAGCTGAGAATTAAGTAGATAGGAGACAAATATAATATTTAAAATCCTATTGATAGTTACAATGAAATCTCTAGTCAAATTCCAGTCCAATCGCAGATATCAGTAAGAATAAATAAATATCAATAAGAACTGTAACCGGGCGTATAGTGTGAATGCTCCCTTACTTGTGGGAGAAGGGGAATCCACTGGTAAAAGCCAGTATAATGAATTTAATTAAACATTGCATAGTTTTCGACGAAACCGTCAATATTTAAATAAAATATAATAAACACATATATTTGAATAAAATATTTAAACTAAATATAATTAAATTTGAAATAACATTAATAATACAAAACAAATTGCATAAATTCCATAAAACCTAACCACATCATTCCAGTGTGTTACTGTAGTGGTCGTTTGAACACTAAATAATGAGAAGTTTAATTAAATTATGCATAAATAATAATTGCAGTCGTCGCATTGGGATAGCATCTGATTATAAACTGAAGGTCGTGAGTTCATTTCCCAGTTGGGGATTTTATTTCAATTATTTTCATTGTCCCGTTTCGGCATACATTTTTTTTGAAGAATTTTGCCAATCAAAACCAAAACGTTGAAAAAAAAATTGGGAGAATAGTGGTGAATATAGTACAGACATTACATTCCCCCTACTACCCTGCTATATGAAAAAAAAAGTGCGTGAAGAAAGTAAATAATATCTCAAGACGTATTGAGACAGTTTAATTATAAGTGCGATAGTTGTGGGTTCGATTACCACTCGGAGGTATGAACTGTTAAATATTTTAATTTATTGAAAACGAACCAAATCATTAACATAAATAGACTAATATTGTGCATTTTACAAATTTATCTAATAGTTTTACCTTTTATACAAGGTAACTTTGTAAACAAGCAATTTACTTTCCTTAGGAAAAGTGGTCGAACATCACAAGCGATCATGATGCTAGAGCGCTGTATAGTGTTACAGCCTCGCTTCGTCCAAGCTCACGTAGAACTGCTTACTTTGAAGCCCGAAACTGAAAAACAGAAAATACTAACAAGACTTGTGGAACTTGAGCCTAACAATTGGGAACATTATGTGCTTTATGGGAACTGGCTGAGAACGAGGGGTAAGCTTATTTTAAATCTTTAAAAAAGTACATTTTATTTCAATAGGTTTCATAAGGTTGTTTTTGTTTATTTTATGTTTAAAATATTATTGTCATATTGAAACATATACCTTTAAGGCTTAGTTGTGGCGCAGAGGCAGAAGTACGTGGCTGTAAACGCGAAAGTGTGGGTTCGATCCCCATACGAGGAAATTAAATATTTTCATTTCTTTGCTCTGGTGGCGAGGCAAAGCTTGGCGCTGAGCTACCGTCACTCAGCGCGCAACGCTTCCAGAATTCGGCAAAAGTCAGGAACGGAGTGTCTTAGCACTATGTTCCCTCTGCCTACTCTACTGGAGCGGAATACAGCGTGAATGTGATTTAAATTAAATATATTGTAAATAACAGGTGTATTATAACTCGCCTACGTCTAAATTGCAATACAAAGTTTGATTGCCTATGCTACAAGCTTTTATTTAACTTGCCGTGTAAGTTTGTGTGTTAGTGTATGTGGAATCTTGTGAGCTCAATTTGACCTACTTCCTAAAGTCCGATTGGGCTAAGTTTTGATGACATTCAAATTACATATAATTATTATTTTTTTAATACATAAAGTCCACTACAATAAAATTTTGCTAGTGCTAGTAAGAAAACAAAGCTTGGCGTTGAATTCCACCACTCAACACCTAATGTCTTGGAATTTGGGCAGAGAATTGGTAACGGAATGTCTTAATACAGAGGGAACCTATCCCTCTGCCTATTCTACTAAATGTAAGGTACAGCATGAAGCTATATAAAAAAAAAGAAACTTGCCAAATATAAAACTTACCTAAATTTTCAAGAATATTTTTAGTAAACTAGTCAACAAGAATTCGTCCATCATGGAATATTAGAATACTGATAGGCTCATTCAAAGTTAAAATACTTTACCCTTTTAACTTTGGACCTTTAACAAAAACCTTAATAAACCTGATAACATAAATATCGATAGAACTTTCAAAAGCTAGACGTTTATCTTTCATGTTTAGCGTAGATGTTACAAGTTTCATTTCTTATTGTTATAACAATTTTTAAGCCAATTAAGCCTAATCCTTTAGAGATAAGTCATATCTTAGTTCGACAGATTGAATTTTGATAGCAAAAATATACTAAATTTATAATGAGATAATTTGCTACAATTTCATAAATAATTTAATTTTGCTTACAAAATTGAAGTTCAGGTTTATTTTTCGTAAAATATCAATATTATTTTCCTACTGCAGGTTTACCAAGTGCAGCGGCGAAATATTTCTTGGAAGCGACAAGACTTAGTTTCAAAAACCGTAACTTTGACAGAACAGTAAGAGGAGATCTAATATCTTTTAGATCGACCGCGCTCATGTATAGAAGTTTGGGACAGAAATCAAGAACGTTACAGCTTTTAACAAGGTATATACTTATTTATTTACTTATATATATAAAGAGATGTTTAGTTTCATGCTGTATCTCCTTTTGATATATAGTAGGGTAGGTAAAGGGAACCTAATGTTAAGGCACCTCGTTCCTTCAAACAGCACCCAATTTTCGAAAGATTACATATTCGTTGAGTGGACGAACTCGACGCAATCGGGGATATGAATCTCTTCGCTGTACCATAAAGTACGGCTTTGATCTCGACCATTTAATATGTAATGTCACGGAAAGGAGAGAGAAAATGAGGAAGAAGAAATAATACAACGTTACCAACTCTATTGTATGCGCGATAAAAGGACAGCAAAAGCTTATTCTAAAATTCCATGGGAACATCCCATAAATTGACTTACGTTAGGGTGAAATATAACAAAATAACATAATTTCGTTAAGAAAACCAAGCAAAAAACAAAACAAAAACTGGGAATATAACGAACAGAACAATAAGGATAGGTGGTGGATATAAGGGAGAAAATACGAAAATTTGTTTCGGGTTGTGTGAGCTTAGGTAATTGGAACGGAGCCGCGGGCAGTGAAAAATTTCATAACGCTGCCTCAAAATGTACTATTTATTCCTATATATATATATATATATAAAAGGTTACTTTTAAGAATTATGTCTGTACGTGAATTTTTGTTCACACACTTTTCTTTGTCTGTATATGCCTTTTACCTACGTTCGATAAAATGAGATATGGAACTTACTTTTTCGTGGCTGTCCTGTGTGGGATTTCAATTGAAGCCCTTAGCTTCCATCGTATTTAAATTATTTTGAATGTCATATACACACACCACACCGCTACATGCGAGATACAGCGTAAAAGAATCTGAGTGGGAACTGGGACTGCCAAAACATAAATAATTCCTAATGATTCCATTTGACAGGTTTTTAATTGGTTTTGCGTAAATACCTTTAAGTTAAGTAGCGACATGTCTACGTTTTTGAAAATATCTCTTACAATTTGATATAGTGAAATAAGAATAATTCAATACAAAAAGATGAATATTTTTTTAACCACAAACATATTACTGTTTCTTTTTTATTTTATTATTTACCGAACGAAGCCCTCGTTCGACTTATAGACACGTAACGCTCATTGTTTTATTTCACAGAAACACAAATATATTTTTTTATTGATATTTGATATCTTTTTTTCTAAATCTTTATTGAAATTGATGCCGAATCTTTGATATCAATTTCATTAAAATAAATATTTTATTCAAAATCACTTTCTTATTCTTAGAACGAAATGTGATCCTTTTTAGAATAAAAACATTTGTGCTATTTGTTAGAATTAAATAAACATTGGTACCAATTAAATTTTGTAAAGCCTTTATTTAATGTTTATTTAGATCTCTTCTTTAGAATTACAATACGATAAATAAACTATTGTAACTATTATTTTCTAAATGTTTTAGAAACCTTAAAAAAAACAGTATCGGGACTCGAACCCGCACCAGGTCCTTAACCAAGTATGACATACTTACGCTCTTAACGAGCTACGTCGAAGTTCTAATACGCTTGTTACAGCGTATTTTTCTGAATCCAACTATTTTTTACTATACCTAAGTATCAATATCAATACCTAAATACATAAAAATTAAACTACTTTAAAAGTTACAATTTTACATACATTACATTACATTTAAAATTAAAATAGGTTAGGGATTATATGGGAACACTAAGAGGAAATCTCTGATTGACGTGCATTCGATTCCCGTTTGGGGGAATGAAATATGCGAACGACGACTTGTTCTAAATATAATAATAAAATATTAAATATTCTATAATAAAGTACCTGACGGTAACCTAAGGTTTTACCTAACTCTAAACTATTTTCTTTGAAAATTGTCTAGACTTAAGTAACTGTATGAGATATTCCCCTTAGGATACTGAACAGGTACTTTGCGAAAAGTAAATAGCATATTATGTAATGTACGTACGTACTTTGATATTTAGTGGGCAGTGCAGTGTTAAGGCAAGCGTGTGACTGACGCGACAGGTTATGGGTTCTATTCTCAGTCGACAAAATGAATTAGTTTATATTTTCATTTACTCACTCTGGCAATGATCCAAAAGCGCAGCGTTGAACTCCGCAACTCACCATGCAATATCTCAAGAATTGGGTGGAAAGGGGGGAATGGCCCCTCCGTTCCACTCTTTCCACTTTAATGGGAACTTAGTGTATTTAACGCTAGGTTGCCAGATTTCGTCTGTCAAGTCTGGTATGTTCAGGATACAGTAAATAAACCAGTCAAGTGAGAGTCGTACTCGCCCACTGAGTTCCAGGGTGGCAGATCGTAATTATCGAAATTAATTTCAATTCGATATTTCCACGAGATAGAGCCGTAAAAAAAACAAAAACCCTTTGCTTTACAACTGTTTTATTAAAATCGACTGCTGTTTATGAGCTCAGGCTTTTATATTCAATTCAATTACTTTTGTTATTCATATTAATTTTCGAACAATATTAGAAGGTATATAGCAATCAATCAACCAATAAAGACAACTAGTGCAGTTTTATTAACAAAATTATGTATTTATCTTTATAATAAATATTCTCAGCAATTTCAAAATCGTCTATGCATTGTTTGCCAGACGTTTAGTAATGGAAAGCGATGGCCAATCGTTATTTTTATTAATATATATAAATATGAACAGTATTTTCAAGTATTTAAATAACAAAAAGCGTATTTCACTAAGTACATAAAATGATAATAAACGCTACATTAGACTTTAAACAAATTAGAAAGTCCATACTATTTTTGTAACGGCCAGTATAAAATGATCTTTTTTTCCTTTTCAACGTAGTAACATTTATATAACAATAAAGGTTCACCCTATATTGGATACGTAACCGATCAGCAATAAAAGCGCGGTAGCGGCAAGTAAAATGCTATTGAATTGCTTAGTGAAGAGCCACTAGCATTGTAAATATTTTAAGTGGAAAATACTTTTTAAAACGTTTGTTATTTAATTTATTATACTGGAATTTTAATTAAATCGTCGTAGCATGATGGTGTTTGATTGTAAATACGACGGTTGTGAGTTCGATTCTTACTCGAGAGTATAAATTATTTTTATTTCTTTACTCTGGTAACAGGATAAAGCGCGGCGTTGAGTTAAGCCACTCAACACGCAATGTATTGTCCTAAATTCCCTTTGATTACCATTCTATATAATGTAACACAGTAAGAAGCTTAAAAAAATGCAGAATGGAAAATAAAGAATACAGTTTCTTAAAAGATTCTTTTGATTTACTCTGGATTTTTTTAGAGATTTAAGAGAGAGAAAAAAAAGAGAGAATCTTATTGATGTTAATTGAAAAAAGAAAGTTAAATATTCTTAACCCAGGAGGATATATCAATTTAACTCTAAACTTAATTTTGAAATTCATCGCTAGCAGATTCTTAGTATACTAATTAATAGAATTGATAACAAAGGATAGCTGTTTTGGTACCTCTGCTTAAGTTTCATTTAAATATAGGGAAACAAACATTGTACTATTGTAAATTACTTAAGTGGAATTATTGAAATTTTAAAGACAACTATAAATGTATATCTTCTATTTGCTAGTTATCGCATTTTAGATAGCAGATTCTAATACAGGATGTCTAATCAGTCAATTATTATAATAATATATTACTTGACACTTTTTTTTGTATCACGCTGTATCCCGCATGGAACAAATTAAGAAAATCTTAAACTTTGCCATCGAACCCACAACCGTCACGCAATACCAATGCGTCACGATAGCCTCTACTTTACGCTTTACCCACATATATATAGTCGGATACTCAGAGAGAATTTAGTATAAAAACTCACTGTTCACATATATAATGACAGATAAATTTTATACAGATGGCATACGTGGCGCCGAGGCTGGCCTAGCTCAGCGGCAGCCCACACCTATCTGCGGGACTGGCGACTCAAACTGGAACTAGAAGGACGGGTCAAAATATACTCCAAGGCTGTAAATCCCACTGTAAGTAGTGCTATAGTGATTTTCTATATTAATATATCACTAATTTGGCGCAACAACCATGTAATTGCATGTTTTTTTAGAAATAAATTAAATATACCAATGTATTCAAAGATACTATTTTTGTAATTCGATTGCGTCTACTGTAATTCACAAAGTGCAAATACATCACTGTCTTGCCAATTGAGCCGTACAGAATATTTTTATTTAAGCGAATCTTTTGACCAGCAAAAATAATAAAGTAGACGATAAATAAATAAATAGAATTACAATTACAAATAGAATTTAGAAAAAAATCGACTAGTTCTAATATTAATTTGTTTTGTTTAGAAATCAACAAAGTGCTTCGACCATTCTCAACTAGCAGTGAGTGCTGCTTCAAGAGAAGAGGACTTGCAAAACAAAGAAAGATCAACTAGTGACGTAATAGTAAATAGAAGGGACCGTGACAGTGATAATAATGTGATAGTCGATAATCACTCTTGTGATACAAAAAATTGTGCTAAAAAACGCAACTTGTCAATATCAACTCAAATAAAAACAATACATAATAAATCCGAAATAGGGCTGAAACAAAAAAAGTGTACAATGCATAGGAAAAAGACTGTCAAAAATAAAGATGTGCTACCGAATATAGCACCGCTTGCTGAACACATTTTGATGAAGACATTTTAATTTTGTATGCTTCTAGTTTCGATCAAAGTGACAAACGTGTGGTTCAAAGTGAACTTGGACTTTGAAAATATCAGTGAAGTTAGTTGTAAAATACGCCGACAATACCGCGTGGTTATAAGATAGGTGAAGTTTTCGGTATGATAAGTTTCTATTTTACAACGTTATCCAATAATTAATATTAAAAAATAAGAAATATCTACAAAATTCAAGAAAATGCACACAATTTATACAAAAATAAAAAATATTTTTAAAATTCTATGACAAGTATTGGTTTTAGATAATGGTCCTTCGAGCAGGATAACCGATGTAAAGTGAAAACTTCTCATATCGATAAAATTAGATAGGAAACTAATTCTAAAGACAATTTTGTAGACAAAAAAGTTATATTTTTGTCAAAACGACGACTGTGTTAGTTTGATAATGTAACGGTTTTTACGCTAGACTAGGTAACGTTAATTAAATTACAACAATACTTTCTGTTAAAGAGTTCAATTACGAGTAGCTTAATATAAATACAACAATATATATTTATATCAATTTAATATAAAGAAAAAAAAAGGAAATTAGAAAATAAAAATATATACTTCTTTTTCCATAATTAATGTATTAACTGCAAAACACATAATATTAACTTTCTATGTATTTTTTTCAACCAGTACACGTGACAATCATAAGTTCGCTCCCCAATTGGAGGAATTAATTACCTTCTCTCAATACACAATGTCTTGAAATTTGAGCGGAAAGTGTTTCAACACTAGGTTCCCTCTGTCTACCCAAACAAGAAGAAAGGAAGGAATATAGCGTGAACTTGCAAAAATAACTAAATCTCTTAAGAGAAAGTATTGTAAAGTACGGCTAAGAAACCCACTACATACCGCTTGGCCTTCAATAATCACATAAACGTTATATATAACTCAATAATATATCATTCACCTATACTTATCTCGAACATGAGTTACTATAGAAACGCCCACTACAAGAGCTATCGTAACGAAGTACTAAATTGTTATAATACCAATGAAAATGTCATATAAATGTTTTACGCTTCGCTAGCCACTGTCGGATTATTCGATACTATTCGATTTAGAAATATGACTGGTGTATGAGATTTAACGTGCTCGCTATCGAATATCGACAACTCATGTTAGGGATGGTCTTCATATTTCAATAATGTACATATTATTTTTAAGGGTAGACTAAAGGCACTTGACAATGCTTTGAATGTACTGAGAATAAACGATTGAATTCTTGGCGTTTGTTTTATTTTGGATATCTTATTTTTCAATTGAAGCTACGTGTAGTATAAGTGGAAAAAATCTAAGTTTTTTTTTTGGTGACTCAACCCAACCAAAATAATTATATAAGTAACTAGCACTCACCTCTGGTTTCGACCATGTTAGACCTAACGAAAATAATCAAGACTTGTGTATGACAGATTCAAAATACCCGAGCTAACTTTGACCGTAAGTAAAGTGATTTACAAACACATTTTTTTAACTTAAAAAATCTTTTCAGCTTTACCTCTATATTTTTTTTACTTTCACGCTGTATCCCACATATAACAAGGTAGACAGAGGCAATCTTGTGTTAAAACACTTCGTTACGCACACATCACGCAGTTATGACACTACTCTCGTTGTGTCTTGTTGGTAGTGGTGGATTGGTATCACCAGAGCAAGTTAGTCGATAAAAATAATTGAAACTATTTTGACGATATATAAAAAATTTGGGATTTGAATCCGCGGCGCTTCTTAACCGCCCAAATCCTAGGTTTTCTTTCCTAAGTGTAATAACATTTACTCTAGCATATCATACCACGCTTTATCCCTAGTGGAAATCGTATGTATAGTCGTCGCGTTTAGACTGCTCCCGTGCGCTACGATGGCCTTAAAATAAATGAACTAAGACTAAATAATTGCCTACAATTAAAACAAAATAGTTTAGTTTGATTTATTTCGCTCTAAACAGAAGTAACGCCGTCATGAAATATACTACCACGTTATTGTGAAATATACTACCAATCAACTTAGATATGCACATTTGTTTTACACAATTTTTGAGCCCAGCATTGCGTTTTCGTGAAATAAATAAAATAATTGATAAAATAAAATAGACTAGTAATTATTGTAATTTAGGTATATATATATATATAAGTGTGTTGAAAGAAACTGCAAAATATTGAAAATATCGGCCGGGTTTCCAAATATGTATAATACTAAAGACTTATGGGACTTAACGAAGCTGTTAACAAAAAAAATGTTTAATAATTACGAAATACAAAGATCTTATTAAATCTGAAACAAAAATTGGTAAATATAAAATAAAACGCCTGGTATCGACAATATATAACGGGTGTGTTCAAAATAAGATACGAGTAATTTTAAAGTAATAATAATATTTATTATGCAATTCTAATTTTATTTTAGGAATTGAACCAGCAACCGTCACATTTACAATACATGTCTTATTATAACTATTTAGTAAATAAATTAATTTTTAACAAAAAGAAAAACTGACTTCTAACAACGAGCTAAAAAGTAAAAAATAATTATACAAAGATTTTATAATTTTGAAGTCAAGAAGAAGTTTTGCCAAGTAAAACAAACAGGCTTAGTAATTAGATATTGTAGTAAAGGCGTTGTAGCATTAACTTGACCTTGCCACATCTCATGCAATGGTTTGTGAATGCTGTACAAGTTTCATGCAACCACATTCGACACATCTCACATTGTATCCAATCTGATATTGATTTAGTTAAATTATAATTTTCAAAACATTCTGCACAATAATTATCAACTTTAACTCCTTTGTTGGTATTTTCTTTTTTTTAATTTGCTATTTGAATTTTCTATTTTGAATTTGTTGATACTTTTTTGTTTTTTATTTCGATCTCCGAACGCAAGGGCTAAGCTATCTTCTGTCCAGTTGATGTGGCGCGGCACCACGCCCGGCTTTCGTTTATACTTGCGAGGCATTTTGCTGTTGAGAATTTATTTTATTTAAGATAGACTATAGTAAAATCCAATAAAAATATCACCAAGAAAAAAAGGTAAAACCAAATGAAAAAAAATAACTAAGAGAAAAAAACCTGTTTGCTCGTTAAATGTGTAGTTACGGATAGTTGTCCCACGGCAACAATCCGCAAAAACAGTAAGGCAACTATCCTTTTTGAAACGGATACTTGCCCTTTTTATTTACAAAATAAAAAAAAACATATTTAACAACAAAACATTAATTACAGTGCAATTTAAACTCTAATGCAATCAAAGAAATAATTATTTTACTAAAACCGCAATCTATACTAATATAATAAAGCGGAAGAGTTTGTTTGTTTGTTTGTTTGTTTGTTTGTTTGTTTGTTTGAACGCTAAGATCTCTGGATCTACTGGTCCGATTTACATTGTTTTTGTTTTGTATGAA
>DWNA01002732.1:0-11163 GCA_018249835.1 Heliconius besckei
TATACAGTAAACTATAATTTCCATCAAGATGAAATGCTAAAAGTGACTATTATATTTATTTTCATAAGGATGAATATCAAATTATAGAAATCATCTAATTTTTGTTAATGTATACAAATCTATATCTTAAATAAATTAAATTTAGTCTATTCACTTAGAAAAGGTTTTCATTCTAATAATTATCATAAATTCCCTTAAAAATCATTAGACTATATTTGTCACAAATGTAGAGATAACGATTGTACCTACTCGTATATGTCCTCTGCACCGGAAGTCCTGCCACAGGATGTTCTCAAGCTGTCGGTAAATACGACGTACTCGTATTGTCAAGTGTTATTGATAGTCGATAGTTGATAGTGTGACACGCGAGGCGGCGACGCGGGCGTACCTGTTAGCCGCCGTCAAGATGCCCAGTGAGGCGGTTGAGGCCTTTTCTGCCTCGTGTACAATAGTTCTGTAAATATGTAACTCGAGCACCTCACCGTCGTAAAGTCTAAAGGGATTGATTCGGCAAATCAACCTCAAGCTACAGTGAATGTGTTAACACTAGAAGTACCGAAGATTGACACCCCCCTAGAACCGCTGTCGTGACAAATTTGTCCCATTCTACTTATTATATTGATTGTTGGAATAAGACAAGAAAATTATTATTAAAATAATTTGTAAAATATACAGACCACGCTTATTAATCAATTTTTATTCTTTTACAAACATAAAAGTACCAAAAAAGTAAACACAAAGTAAAAATCAAATATTTCAAATACGTTCTAAGGTCGTGACAACTAACTGAATAACTCTTACAAAATTATAAATTATTGAAATTAGTTAATATTATTATTAGCCCAAGTAATGTATTAATATATTCTTCATCAGTGATACATCACAGATGATTAATAACATTGCGTGGTAATGCCTCCAGAATTCGGCGGAAAATGCCAGCGGAGTGCATAGCACTAGGTTCCCAGGTTCCCTTTACCTACCCTACAATTGCCCACATGTGGTATCGAGTGTTTTTCTGAAATTCAAGCCTAGCTTAGTCATCCTTTCATGTAATACCTCACTTGAACTAGCGGCAAAATTTAGTATTGACACCAATTTTACCCCACTTTTCAGGCTATTATTTTTTAAGATTTATATATAAAATTATAGTTTTCAGATTTTTTCCTGTACTAGTACTACATGTAGATACTTGCTGCCAAATTTCATAATTCTAAGTTAACTGAAAGTACCTTATTAATTTGATTCCCTTTATAGTGTCGAAATACACGTTTTTTACTATATAAATGGTCATATCTTTTTTTAAGGGCGCTTTTTCAGGAAATTAAGGAACTGTAAATCGTAGATATAGTTAATATTCATATACTCATGTGAATATCAACTCGATTTCTCCAAGCATTCCTGAGATAAAGGCACAGACAGACGGATGAACAAAAAAAATATCATATAAGGGTTTTTTTTTCCTTAAAAGCGTAAAAACTTAGGCATTAACTGCTAAACCTACTATTCAATTTTTTTCCGCCTCCGCATCGCCCTTTCACTTCCACCTCGTCCCCGAGGCATGAAAATATGTCAAATTATGCCCTCGAATAATAAAATAATAATGGCGGGACAAAAATGACCCAGCGGCAGTTCTAGGTAAATCTATTTTTTTTTCAAAAAGTATGACTGCTATAAAATTATTTGTATTTTAATTAAATAAAGGTGTAAAATTGGTAATAATCAAAAAGTTTCATCTACATACATTAACAAATAAAAAAGTTATATACAATCAAACTGGCGTTTGGGACAAAAATGGGACGGCCGCGCTTCTAGTGTTAAATCAGCGAAAAATAGAGAAAAGAGATATTACTACCTCTCGAAGCGAAGTATGCGTCAGAAAAAAACCTAAATACCTAAACAGAATATTTTCCACTCACATTTTATCTAAATGATCAGGTGGAAGGGCGCCGAGTTCTCAAGCCGTTCCCGCTTTCACAATAGTCTACATTATCATTCACGTCAGATTGAAGCCCGGCGGAGTCTGTACTTGATGACCCTGTCGCTGGGCTCGAACTGAAACGCCATTGTCTTTAAATATCGTCAACGTAGTAGGAGCGTACTTAAAGCGGCGTGCTTCGAACGTTACACAAGACAATCTTATTTGGAAATTAGCGTTTCTTTCATTATTTGTACACGTGAAATATGTAGTTAGAATTGTTACAAAAGTGGCCAGTTGACATTGACTTTGAGTCTAGTAGAGTTGAGTGTGAAGGCACGTCGCTCGAGCCTGTCACCCGAATTCGAGACATTGTATTTTGAGTGACGCAACTAAACGCTGCGCTTTTACTGGACCGTTTGCAAGTAACATATATACAGACAAACAACAATTTAATGTAAAGTATAGAACATGCAATTTATAATACATATATATATTCTTTACATTTGCTAGGTGCGGTCAAAGAGACCGCGCGCGTGCGGCGGTCGTCGCGGCCGGCATCACAGGGCGGCGCGCGGGCGGCGGGGGAGGGCGGGGGGCGGGGGGCGCACGGAACTTTGCGAAACGTGATAATATTTCAATTTATATTGGATAGCAGATATAGTATGCTACGTAGGGGAATTAGCGTAGTGGAATATGCTGATGAGAGAAACACAATTAAATATTTTGTAAACATGTAGTCACTGCACGCAACTTCGCGTGAGTAACATGTAAAGCGTACTCTCCTTTTTTTCTATTCCCGTAAGAACTTCGGGAAATTCTCTTTTAGTGCTCCCTTGTATTCCTAAAGAAACATACATACCATATACTATATGCCAAATTTTAGCGTTCTACGCTGCCTAGCTTTAGCTTATTATCAATAAGCTGGTATGCTCTGTGATCGCAGAATACCGCTCAAGCTAAATACGCTGATATAGAAGCGTATCCCTTGATGGGTTCTTCTACACGGCAGCAAACTACTATCCCGAGTTCTTGACGTAGCGGATAAGCTTTAAGAGCATCGCCTGAGAAGTTGTGGCGACGTTGCGCGCCGGCCTATGTCAGTAGTAGTTAGACCCCCCGGACGCCCAAGGAAGCGATGCCTAGATGTTGTGAAGACGATATGAGAGTCAATGGAGGTGGAGTCAGAGGATGTTAAAGCCGTGCAAAGTAATGGAGATTGAGTCGAAAGGCAGGCCCTGGCAGTAAAAGCCGCGGCTAATGTAATGTAGAAGAATCTGAGATTTAATTTAACTAAAATAAAATTAAAAAAGAAATCCCAGAGTGGAATCGAATCCACAATCATCGCTTCAGCAGTCGACAGTCTCTTCCCAAGTGCTCCGTGATGGCGTATATAAAGTTGTGATGGTTTGCCTTATATATTACACCTTCATCCTAGGTGCCTAGGGACGACTGCACTAAATACTAAATAGATATTGATGAGACTCGCTTTGCAGCTGGCGAGTATATCTTGCATAATGTATTTTTATTATGTAGAAGTTATAAAGCCAGTCGTGGCAGCTAAAAGAACAGATTTCTTTAGCTAAAAACAGATATCAGATTTAGAAACTGCAACTGTAATATCTAAGTAGACAACAATGTGACTTCAATAGACTTAGTAGGTCTCGGAGCGCCCCGCGTCTTACATTCGCTGGGTTTAATCTTCTCTGGATTATGTTGTATATTATCAACATTATAAGAAATCATTAGACGCAATGACGTAATTGCTTTGACAATATTGCCCTCCTCCTCCAATATATACAGGGTAGACTACACTACTATCTACTTTAGTATATACGAGGTGTTCATAATATGCTAATGATCCCGTCACCTGGTAGCAGGTGTGTATGTCTAAACACTTGGTACTCGTAGGTACGCGAACGTCAACACTCGAGCTAGCACTCGGAATGAATGAGATGGAATCTCAAGTAATCAAACGGGGGCGCGTTGACATTACTCTGAGAGCCTAATGTGAACAATCACGTCTTCAGCTCCCGTCCAAATTCGATTATTTACTACTACATAGTTACATACTGTCCGTCGCGTCGAGGCCGTCATTTTGATTCATACTCGCTTTGGTGACAAGATTAAGCGTGGCGTTCACTTCCACCGAGACACATGTCTCGAAAAATAGGCGAAATTCGGGGAACGGAGTGTCTTAACACTAAGTGACGAAAAAAAATACAAGGCGACAAATTTTACGTTTACAAGTAATCCTCTAGTGTACGAGTGGGTACATCGATGTGAATATCAGTTTACATTTCTCGTAAAGTGCTATTCAGTGGAGCCAGCGCTTACTTGGAATAACTGGAGATTAAAACCGATAAATTGACGAATATTTATCCGATTGAGTTGCTATCTGACGGATTCCATAGAATCGAGCGCTGAAGTACTTTAGAGGTGGATTTTACAAATAATAGACAGTGGACTTCAGTGTTCGGATACAATTAAAACTGCTTTAAATTCTATTTAATAAGTATGCATCCAATTCTGAAGCGGGTTCATGTTAGGTTAGGTTAGGTTTTTTATTTTTAGTTTTAGAGTTTTTTCAGTGCCGCGACGCACCGAGCATGCCGCTAACTGCCGGTAACTCTTACTTACCACACTTAATCTACGACTAACGTTACATTATCAACAAAATACAAATCGAGACGATCTAAAATGAAGCTGACCAACACACGTTCGTAATATGAATAGAGCGCTGACCGCTAGTTATATAAACAACCAGATTTTCGTTTCCCGTACGTCACTTTTTTAAGATGCAGAAGATACCTACGTTAAAAACTATTTGCAAAAAATTGCCATTAATATCGAATACAGATTAAATGCATGTAGGGGGGAGAGTTAAAGAAGGGGCTAATTTTACCCCACATCCTATTAGATACGACAAATGGCTCCTAGCGGGTCGATATTGCATTATAAATAGGATATTGAAGCGATGACCCGCAGGTAGTGGCACTCTGTACGACTCGTGAGGCCAGCTAGCCGTAGACTGGTCGCAGTCGATAAGTCTTCATGACGTACATACTAAATATTTTATATTTTTAAGTAGTTATTATGTATATTAAGTTTTCGTCCTCATTATTTATTACCGCAGACCGACGCGACTGGTGATAGGAAGACCAAGTGCCGTATTAACTTAAACTACTTAACGTCTTGAAAATTCAATTGAAAAACTTTCACCATTGTAACTATTTACTAATTCATTTGAGTTTTGGAGTTCGGACACAAGGGAGTGTGTGTTCGATCCCCGCCCGGGGGAATGAATTATTACTTGTTCATATTCTCATTCCTTCACTCTGGCACCACCGCAAAACCCGTCGTTGAATTCTGCTACTCAACTCGTTAGTCTCGTAGCGTCTTTAAACTAAGTTCCCTCTGCCTATCCTGCCGTCGTGGCGCAGGGGTACGAGGGACTATAAAATGAAATATTTAATATTTTAATTTCCTTGCAGCATTGTATTCCGACACTTCTCACTCAATACCTCTAGAAAACAAGACATCTTATGATGACAATACTAACTTCTGAGATTTCCTAGTATATACTAACATACGGCTTTCACAGTAACATCTACATAAATATAAATATGTAACCAAACCTGGGAATAGAGGCCGAGTGCCGCTGGGCATTCGCGTCCTCTAAATGATTATCAGATGAAATTTAAATCTGTTCACAGATGGGAAGGTGTTGAGCGTAATTTAATAACTGAAATTAACTTTTAGCATTTGATTGAGTTAAAATTAATCCGAATATCCGTGTCAAACGCTTAGGGCGGCGAGGCGAGGCGTCGTAGGGCGGGCAGGGGACGTCGGGGGAGGTCGGGGGACGGCGTGAATGTATAATTCGTTCATTCATACTGCCTTGATTAGCCCCTAAATATTTATATCCGCACCGATTTAATTAATAATTTTATAACTTTTTTAACGACCTTTTTCATTTTACAGCCGAACAGGTTGTTGGCTGGCGGACAAACGTCAATGTGATATGCAAAGAAACTTTGTATAATTTCCAATATACAAAACTAATTAATGGAATTCGAAGATTATTATTATAATTTTGGATATTATAATTGAAACAAAGTTATTTCGTTATTATGTGCAGCCGTCTGGAGGAGCGATTATTGAATATGTAATAAAGCCTAATTCTTATTATTTGTGACCGTAGTAGTTGTAGGTTCTAGGAAGTTGGAGGCTCCGCCTGACCCAGCCGTAGCGTACTTGAGACAACCCTCGCTGGCTTAAAATACATGTAAGTACTTAATACAAGACTGTAATGATCAAAACGTCGAAAGATTTTCTGCTGAATATTTAAGATATATTATTATTATATATTCTATATTCTTGAATTTACGACACACTCGTCTTAAACATTACCCGCAGGACCCCCGGCCTTACAGCTGAATGTGCTGACTACCGTGTCTGAGCCCGACTCGGCAAACACTCCAATTCAAATTAATAGCTCGTATTTGAATAATCAATAACGCTAATATTGCTTAATGTGTAACTTAAATTACAAATTCCAGGAGCTAACTTGTAAGACATATTTCATATAATATTTATGTTTAAAATAACATGTTACTTATTTGACTGATTTCATTTGTGTAGATTTTTAGTAGCATTGAGGGAGGTAAGGGGCAAGACTACCCGAGGATATGTCAACCCACATCTCAGAATGATAACATTACGTCACTTGGGCACCACCACCACTCAGGTTATTGTTATGAGGCTTAATTAGACATCATCGTGGCGAAGTTGGAATATTTAAATTGTTTTCATTTAGGTCCCTTTCGTGTAAGTCAAAGAGCGGCGCTGAATAAGAATGGAGTGTCTTAACATTAGATTCCCATACTACGATACTACGATACTTATTGGCTAGAAAAGGCGTGAAAAAGAATATACATTTTCTATATTGCTACTATTTCTGAAAAGAAAAAATATATTTATATATATATATTTTCGTTAGGCTATATTAAAAATAATAGTGCTTCGATATATTTATAAAGAATCCATATGCATGTATTCTGTTTGAAGAGCGTACGTTGCGTGCTCGCGCGCGCGCGTGTGTGTGTGGGGGGGGGGGGGGGGGGGGGGGTGGGGGGGGGTGGGGGGGGGGGGGGGGGGGGTGCAGTCATAAATAGTAAAAGCACAGGACAGACGGGCGGACTGTGCGTCGCAATTTACATAATTATGAATATTTGATCAACGGTGGTATTGGTTTCTTCAATTATATCAATATTTAAAACTTATGAATATTATAATCGCTCATTACAGCAGTGGGATTGGGGAACTAACTGGATGTCTTAAGGTTGGCAAAAAGCCCAAACTGTTTATATATAATTTCATAAAAAACATAAACGTGCAATGACAGCCAAGTAGGTGTAATAATGTTAGGTGCGTCGATCTCAACTTCAACGACGACAGCTGTCTGTAGGTTTTAGCTCACCTAGAAATGGGTTAGATTTTTTAATGAATGACTCATTACAAATATGCCAATGTTAAACGTTAATATATCAATAACCGTTTGAGTTAAATTGTTGAATTGTTATACACATCACAGGCTAAGGGGAGGTTTGTACTCGTACGAGTAGACTAATTGGCTTACGAGTCATGAAGGGCTCAATAGTAGCTTGAAATGTTTCGCGTAAAATACACATTGCGCGTTTCCAGTTTTTACTTGGCTGATTACAAAAATAACATTTGGTGCTAGCGATGTACCTTAATCTTCCATCATAGCATCATAGATGTAAAGGGCATGTTATTTATCGTAAACAGACACAATTCGAGCTTAGCTAATGAATATTGAAGCACACGTCTGCCGCGCACCAGGCCCCGAGCACCACGCCCCGAGCACCAGGCCCTGAGCATGTCGCGCTAAGTTCACGTAATAACCTGTCATGGTCCCAATAAACAAGACGACGAGAAGAGTAAACAAGTAGACATGTTCCCAGTCCTTATTTTGATAATCATAAGCAGATAAGAGGTCCTTAAGTGTGACGTGGAGGTGAACCGCTTCAGAAATGTTACATTTCATTAATTTATGTCGGCAAATATACTTCAGGTTTGATTGTCGTAGACTATGGCAGTACAATGTAATAGATCGTCATACTGAGGAGGCGGTAAAACATTATTATAATAGTAGACGAAAGGGCGCGTTAGGCGGAGATCGAGGACAAAGGTTATCGATCAAAAGTCAAAAGATTAATTATGAACCAAGAGTACTTGTAAAATGTGAACTCTAGACATACATAATAAAAACATTAATATCAATATTCTGCGAGTTTACATACGTAGGTCTACTAGCTCGTAAACTCATTACAACAATCGGATTGTCCCGTGCCGATGTCTAGTGGGGCAGCTGATGCGAGTGACAGAGACTATGTACGTCTATAATGGGTACATCTATTCTCGTCGATCTCGATCTCGAAGGATTCGCTGAACAAAATTAATTAAAGCCGTCGAGACGCACGCCGATGTTAAATGTTTTAAAGTATAATTAAATTTTATAATTGTTAGTCCACAGAGTTGGCGTTACCTAAGAGTGTTTGCTGGTGCTCGCTCAGTGTGACCATTTGTCGGGGACTAGAGACATACTGACGTGTTCAATATATTGATATTCCCCTTCTGTTACTGGCTCTGTGTTGTGGTAGAAACTTATGCCAGGAACACGCCTATTGACATATACTCTTTCAAATGATACTCAACTCAACTTACGTCACTTTCTTATATTTATTCAAATTTTAATCAAATGAATGGCTTAGATTCGAATCCACTGCGTTTAAATTGTTATACATTATCTAATAATAACTTGTATTATACGTAAGTAACTGTTAAACTCTACAAGACTCACAATGTCTAAGCGATGTTTCGTAATACACATGCCGTCACAGCCTCGCACGTTATAGATTCAATCTCGCGAGAGCTTCCTGGGGGCGATAAAAATGTAATGACCCCAACACAAAGACGGACACCACGCGCCGCGCTGGACCTACCTACGAGCGGCGCTATAAAGGGAGCAATGTTAATCGATCCATCAAACATGTATTCAATTTGTTATGGGTCAGTATGAAATACAGGAACTGCTATTTCATTTTGCGAGTTTGTTACTTCATAAAAATACATCCTTTCATCCTCCGCATTTCTTCATCTTATTTCAAAGAAAAACTCATCAGCGGAACCTAGCGCCGAACTTTTTATAAAATGTTTAATTCTTTTTCTTCTTCAATTGTTCAATGCTAGAAGACACTAGACTTTGCAGAAGTAGTTGTTATTAATTTATTATCATCATCAACAAACTATTTGTAAATCTGGAAATAATAATTTCGCCTTTGATAATATGCTATATTTTCCTACAAACAACAAAATGACCACCGTGTACCGTGTGATAAGTTGATATTTTTTAAAATAAAAGTGGAAGATAAATAGACAAAGTCAATATGCAACTTCCATGGGTTTCACAACCTCAGCCAAGTCACATTTAGTAGGCCGACATTATAGAGAGAAATGTCTCACAAACTGGCCGTATGTACGTTGGGAACGGAGTGCCTTAACACTAGATTCCTTCTGCCTACCTTGCCATATGGAAAAACTCTCTCACTTAATTTACTTGTGTAAGGTCGAAATTAATTTATATTTAAAATGTTTAATGTAAATAATTTATAAACTTAATGAAAACATTCTGAGTGACGTCTATGACGAACAACGCAATCGATGCTACTTAAGAAATCATGAGGGACTGATGGTCGTTCCGGTCTAGACCGGTCGGTCGTCGGCTAACAGCTAAAAATCTTTAAAAATTTTCCTTTTTAAGTAAATATTAAGAAATCTATTTGTAAAGAGCTGTAGCGGTATTTTTGGGAACGTGGTGACTGTGTTAGGTTTGAACTCAGTTTGTTCCGTCTTCAACTTTATGCTTTATCTCGCATAACGCATTTGGCATTTATTAAGTTTATACAAACGCTCATATCGTACAAGTTAGGGCAGCGCGACCAAACTCTTTACCCAGGAATTGTAAAGGTAGCTAGGAAATGAAAACAATTCATTCCTCCAAGTTGTAATCAAACCCACAAACGTCGCGTTTACAGTCAGTTGGAAGGTCGAGAACCCCCCGGAGACCAAGTTGCACTGGTGGGCTGTGACCGTTCAGTATTCAGCTCCATACACCACTGGGTTAAATACAATAATTAAGTAAAAAGTTAACAGTATTCAATAAACTGTTTAGGGACCGTTCCAAAGAAATAAAAGGAAATCCTTACACAATCACTTTGTTGTTCGTCTATCTAGCAGTTCGTCTTTCAAGATTTTTTAGTTCTCAAGCAGGACGCAGCGTTGAGGACTCTAAAATTAATATCACCTGCACTTCATGTTGACTTACTGAGGAAATTGATACAGAACCCTCGGTGTGCGACCACGACTCGTATTTGACTTTTAATACTGATCTTAAGGTAGATGAAGTTCTGTAAAAACGACTCTACGGAGGACGTTAAAGGAATTTAAAAGTATTAAAGACAAAGTATTAAAGAAACGCTACGTCTTAAATTGACTAAGTTAGAAATGGCTATACAAATTTATTTCTAGTAAGTTTAACTATTTAATACTTTTATCCCCTCTCTGTATCCCGCTAGATAGGGCAGGCAGAGAGAACTAAGTGGGAACCAAACCCACAACCGTCGCACTTACAATCAGACTCTGTGCTGCGAAAGTCTTCATGACAATAGATTTCAATAATAAGAGTGGCGGAACTCAACGTCGCGCTTCTTCGTCTTAATAAAGTAAAGAATTGTAAATACTTCATTCATTATAAATTCATCGTGTAAAGTAGTTCAATTCAATATTGTATCGTATTTCATTACTATAAAAGGTTATGTAGGCAAATTCTGGAAAAATTGTGTTTTTTTTATTTAAAATTAAATTTACTATAAAGTAAAAAAAAAAAAATTTTTTACAAAAACAAAAACCGACTTCTAACAACGAACTAAAAAGTGAAAAATAATTATATAAAGATTTTATAATTTTGAAGTCGGTGCCAAGTAAAACAAACAGGCTTAGTAATTAGATATTGTAGTAAAGATGTTGTAGCATTAGCTTGACACCGACTTCAAAATTATAAAATCTTTATATAATTATTTTTCACTTTTTAGTTCGTTGTTAGAAGTCGGTTTTTGTTTTTGTTAAAAATTAATTTATTTTACGATTTTTAGTGATGGGTAGAT
>DWNA01002733.1:0-11159 GCA_018249835.1 Heliconius besckei
TAATATAGAGTACAAGACGTTCAGACTAATTTTCGAGATTGTGTTGAGTGGCGAAACTCAACGCCGCACAATAGAGCAATTTTCAAGAAAATACAACCTTAAATACCTACCCATAATACCATAATTCATTTTCTCAGATGAGAAACGAACCCACTATCATCACCGTTTTTATGTAGACACCGTACCACTGGGGTACAATGGCCTCAATTAATAAAATAGGCTGAAATATAAATGAAATACCTATTCTGTATTAGGTATTATTGTAGAAATCTAGATGCGTGTATACATTTTAGTATTTATTTTTTTATTATAATATAGGAATATGGGTCTCATTATATTTTCTGAGAAAGTAATATAAATATTGTTGAGAATTATGTGCTAATTGTTATTATTTTCATATGTAATTTCTCGTCAGATTTCTGCTTAATATATAATAAACTTTACCTGTGTTTCTTACAAAATGGACAATACCAAATACGTAGTTCCAGAGATTAGAGCGACCCAAACAAACTTACAAAGTAAAATTGAACGTAGCGTTTTCCGAACTGTATCCTAGAGGTAATATAAAATATCTATCTATTAAATAGAATACATATGTTGTTTATTTTACAAATTGCAACTTGTAAACAACGCGCGACATTTATGAAGTCCGCGGGGTGTTGTAAATGTCAAACGTAAACCTTTATTATACCCTTGTTATTGGATATTGAAAACTATTATGTCATTTGCTGGCCGTTTTTTTTATCTGTGGTCTTTAGTTTGCCAGAATAAGGCTTACACTTTTTTAAATATTGCAGGAGACGCAATCAAATTTGATTATTCTGTATAGATTGAAGAACAGTCGATATTCGAAGCCAGTCTAACTATGGATGCGATAGGTTTTAGGTTCGATTCCCTCTCCAGGAAATTAAATGTTTCATATTTTCATTTCCTCGCTCCGGTAACGAGGCAGAGCGCGGCTTTAAGTTTAGCACGCAATGCCTTCAGAATTAGGCGGAAAGTGGGGAATGGAAGTGTCATAATATGAATGGAGTATCTTAGCACTAAGTTCCCAAGTCACTTCTTAACACTAAGATCCTTCTGCCTACCCTACAAATGAGAGACAGCTCGTCAGTTGAACTGAGAATTTAGTTTGTTTATGCACAGTTTTAAGCTTAAATCTTAAACTTTTCACATACAGAAGAACATACACGCATCTAATAAGCCCACCGATAGCATTCCACCGACGTAATTAAACTTGTTTTTTTGGAACTTAACAACTGAAAACTTTTTACTCGAGCGGGAAAAAACATCGCTAATGAAAAAAGGGCGCCAACGGGCTCGCCACAGTTTGTTTATAAACCAAATAATAATAAGAAAACTTTTCCCGTATTTTTCGTTACAAAAAAAACGTGAAAAAATATTTTTTTGGTAAGAAAGCTGAACTTAAATTTATTATGCCATTACTCTTAATCATAATTGTGAGAAAGAGAAGAAAGACGTGTGTACTAGAGTAAGACGGAGGTATGGATTTGGTATGGGCGGGAGAGAGATAGCGATATTTACAAAGCGCCTCGCCCTTTCGATAGTGTTTCCAAATTTTAGGAAAGCCATGTATTGTTTGCTGTAAAGACAGGCTTACATGTTGCCGGTTGAATTTTTTTTACATGCATGGTCTAATAATAATTAAAAACAAAATTGCCGGCAAGTAATGTTTATGAATGTTGTTAAGAAAATCTAATTTCGTCGAATTTTACAAAATATTACTTAATTTTATGTGGTGTTTTTTATATTTGTTTTATTTACAAAGATCCGTCATTGCGTCAAACTAAGCTGCACGAGAAGAGATAGTTATGTATCTTTATAAAATGAAATCATAAAATTATAGTCCATAAAGTTTATAAATATTTAGCAGCCTTATATAATAAAAAAACTAAAAAGAGTATTGTATCTATTAACTTACATACAACATATATAGAAATTTAAAAAACAGCTTACATTAGTAAAAAATAATATTAACTCATGATCAAAAATAACAACTTAAACAAAAAAAAACTAAAATTAAAATAACTGAAATTACTATTACACACAAAATAAAGTGATGAATTATAACCCCCATGTAATCCCAACGCTATCTAATGCACCGGCCCCTAATCAAACGTATGTAGGGGTGGCCGGGTGGGGTGAAAGACAGATTTTTGCTTATTTTCCCCAAAAAAATCATATTATACACGTTTTTACCTAAAATACAGTATATTTGAGCGCACGCGCAGGCAACACGTGCCACAGATCGTTCAAAATAGGATTTAAATCGCGATACATTAAAAAAGTTATATTAGAAAATATATGTAAAAAAAAATATAATTAATAATTAAATAAATATTTGATTTCTCATAGTGAAAATTTACAAATTTTATTAGAAATATAAGTTTTTAAACGATGGTGATAAGATAAGTGTTGTGGACAAATGGATTTTGCAGATAACGAAAGGTGAATTATTCTTATTGGAATCTTTTTTCTTTTTTTTATTTTATTTTCTTTTACATGCGTAGGTATGCATTTAGGCAGTGGAACTTACTATTTAAAAAATAAGGTTTCATTATTTTTATTTTTTTTAATTAATATAAGTATTTATTTTATATAGTATTTCTTAATTTTAATTAGTTAGTTCTTTATTTCCTTACAAGGGTACCTAAAAGAGAAGACAAAATACGAATTACAAGCTTTTTTTATAGAGTGCATTGTTTATAATACGTATAAACAAGAAGGCACTAAGTATTTTTTGGAAACGTATAAATATTTAAACTTAACGAGACCCGAACTCACGCTTCTCTTAAATCTTCCAAGGGCTCTGACCACTAAGCCATACGTTGTAATCGAGCTACTTTGAAATTTATTTATGTTATTAGCATGGCTGTAGGAACATTTTTACAAACTACCCAAAGATTATTGCAATGAATTGGCAAACTTGTCCAGCGAAAATGATATTTATTTAATATTTTATTAATTTTTTGTGTTAGTGTGAAAACATTTGACTTTTTACCATATTTCCTTCCCCTAAGTGGCAATCGAACCCACAACCATCGCGTTTACAGTCACATTCTTTCGCCACTAGGCCACGGTGGCCTTAGGGGCCACTAGTTCGAATGGAAAAAACATTTTTGGCCTCAATATCTAACTAGTCCATTTGATTATAATTAGAAAAGTATAACGCTATACTACATCACGTTAATAGTTCCGAAGTAGCCTATTGTACCTGCGGTCATAGTAAATTCGGTCATTTTTCAATTTTAGTTATTTTCATTTGACCAGGCAGGCAGCCGTAGGAAAAGCTAGATTCATATGAAAATCTAAGAAAATAACATATTCTGTCAAATCAATAGCTAATAAAACAAAACTAATTTGGAATTTTACTTTCTTTATATAACTTCCTACCTGCTAGCCATTTTGCTTTAAATATAATTGACAACTTAAAATAATTTTATAAATTACGAGGTCCGCCTCAGGCGTCCTGTGGGCTTTGAATAATGGTTGCTTTACCTGGATTTCGTAACATTTTTCCTTGTTACGCTTAAATTGTTATAAAAATTAATAGATACGAACTGTATAGTATATATATAAAATATATGTCTAAAATAAAAGTAAGGGTACATAATTAGTTCACATCAAAATCAATTAAAGGCTATTAAAAAGATGGCTTTTTCATTCATTCATTATGAGACAACGATCATGGTGTCCTTAAAATTAATCAAATAACAATAGTTTAGAAAACCAACTTTAATAATAAACTTTTTCATATTTTTGGTAAAATACTATGGGAGAAATAAATAACTCAACTTCATGCTTTATCCCTGCGGGATAGTCAGAGAGAACGGAACTAGAAAACTGATGGAGGACGGAGAAACAAATGTTATAGTTATAAAATTATAAGCGTGCTAGTTTTTAATTTAGTAATTTGGTTGTGGCCAGTAATTTAACATAATATGTATCTCAATTCCAGATGCGGCGGTGACGCGATGTCGGTGGCGCCGGCGGTTAAGCGCGAGCGCGACTGTGCAAGCAGGGGCGGCGGCGTGGGCGTCGGCGGAGGAGTCCCGGGCGGGGGCGGCGCGGGGGAGAGCGACGGTGGTGGAAGTCCTGGTCGCAAGCGCCGCAAGCAGGCAGCACCAGCTCGAGCACAGCCACCGCCACTCGACCTCCACGCCAAAATGGCAGACATCTACAAGAGCGCACTCGCCTTCGGGGAACTCACTCTGCCAACGTTTGATCCTCTGGCCGCTTTCCGTCTTCTACCCAGACACGACCCTCCGCGCATTTTCAACCCGGAAGCCTACTGCGATCTTTGTTGCAAGGAGTTCTGTAACAAATATTTTCTGAAGACTCATCGGGCGAACAAACATGGTATCTATGACGGCGAGCAGCAGCCGCATCTTAATCTTCCGAGCCAGCCGCAGCCGTCGCCGCCACGACGCGCCTCCGACGATGATTCCGGTGGCACGCCACGGCGACTCTCACCAGATTCAGCAAGACGTGCTCGTGAAGCGGCCTTCCAACCGGACGTCCTCCGCCGACTGGGGGTTATAAATCCGGAAGCTTTTTGTGAAATATGCTGTAAGGAATATTGCAACAAATATTTTTTGAGAACACATCGTGAGAGAAGGCACGGCGTCCCAGTACAAAGATCCCCAGTACCAGAAAGATCACCGGTGGCGGCGACTCCTCCGATGATCACGCCACATTCCTCATCACCGTCAGCGCCAACACCACCGAGGTCGCTCTCTCTACCTCCACCTTTTGACACAGAAGAACATCTCGAAGTAAAACAAGAAAGAGAAGATCGAGATGAATTTGAAACTGTACTGCGTGAAGGTCAAACGAGCCCTTTAAATTTGATTGTTGAAGAGCGCGGCGCCGCGTCCCCTGGTTCAGCGAGCGAGGAACTTCGAAAGCTCCAGACGATGATATCGCAGCTTAACGAACTCGCAGCTGAACGCCTGGCGGAAGAACCCAACGAGGTCCCCCGGCCGCCTTCCTCCTCACCACCACCTCAAGACGAACGAAGATCGAGCGGCGGCGCCGGATCAAGTTTTTGTGAAATCTGCAACAAGGAGCTCTGTAATAAATATTTTATGCGAACACACATGCAGCGGATGCACGGTATATCATTGGAGAGCGGAACACAACTGGGCGGCGTCACGTGCGACATCTGCCACAAGGAGCTCTGTAGTAAGTACTTCCTCCGAGTCCACAAGCACAACACCCACGGCATCCCCGCGCCGCCAGCGCCCGCCAACGCCGCGCCCGCAGAGCCCTGCCCGCTGTGCGCGCGTCGCTTCCGGGGACCGCGCGCGCTACGGGCGCACCTACTGGCCGAGCACGCGCCGCCCGCGCGGCCCCCACCGCCGCCGCTCGCGCCACCCGCTCCTCCACGTGCCTTGGACCTGCTGGCGCGAGACAAGCCCTACGCCTGTGCTTACTGCCCCTTCACCACCGACGTGCTAGCTTTCCTGTTTGCCCACGAGCGCGCACACGTGCAGAGCGCCAGCGAACACGCTGAGGCTGGTGAGGGCGAGAGTGAGCTGCCCGCCGACGAAAGCGAGGGCGGGGAGGTCGCAGGCGAGGCGGACGGTGAGGACGCCTACTCGTGCTCGCGTTGCGAGTTCCGCGCGGAGAGCTTCGCGGCGCTGGAGGCGCACGTGCGAGCAGTGCACGGCGGCGCGGGCGCGCTGCTGGCAGTGCCGCGCGCCCCACGGGCGCCGCTCACCATGCAGCCCTTCGTGCTGGAGGAGGCGGGCGGCGCGCTCAGCCTGCTGCCCGCGTTGGTGTTCCTGCCCGTGCGCCGCCGCGCGACGCGCCGCGCCACCGTGACGCTGACGCTGACGCCGGCTTAGCGCGCCCCCTGGGCCCCCAGCGCGCCCGCGGCTGTCGACGACATCGCCCGCGGCGCGCCCGATCGCCGTACTGACTACATGTAACGCTGTGTGCCTTCGAGCGATCGCCGAGACAGGAGGATCGTTCCCGAGGAGCTGTCCGCGGCCGCCCGCCCGAGCGCTCCACCGCGCGGCGGCCCCCGCCCTCTTTTTTTTGACAGAGTCTAACTTCGTATATTGAGAATTATATTCACGGGTGATATATGAAACGTTGCCGCTTATGAATCGGTTTATTTATTATCTCCTCGACGTTGGGTCGATCCGAGACGAGTTTTTGAAACGTCGATTTCGATCGGGAGAAGAAATACACCCTAGGATTAGTTATTATTATTTAAAGGATACGTATTGGAGTGGTGGTGCGATGTTGGTCACCGCCCGCGCCCGCACTCACCTAGCTGTACGCGACAACCGCTCTACCTCACGCTAGCTCGAGTAAGTCGTTATTGTATAAATACGTACGTACATATACATTATACATTCATATATATATTACAGTTCACTATAGTACAAAAGTTGCGACGCGGACGGAGCCCGCGCGACTGTATGATATATCGTTGTTAGGAGTGACTTAGCACAAAGATACGTACTAGAGTCTAGAGGGCAGTGATCAACATTCAACGTAACTTAGTATAATCAGATAGCCGTGTTACCGTGTTACCGCGTAGTGACACGTCACTGCGAGGGCGCGTGACGCCCGGCCGCGTGTTGTTGCGTCAGTCAGTCATACGGGTCATTGTTAGGCGGCTCGAGCTCAGCTTCGCGCCGCCGCCAGTCGCTGGCCGGGTTTCACGTTTTATATTTATTTCTAGTAATTTATAACCTAATGTGTTACAGCGGGCGTGTCTTGTTTGTCTTTGAAGCTTTTTATTCAATCCGCCTTGAAGATGCACCAATATCATTTAATTTACATATTTTCAAATCTATGTCTTTGAAAGTTATTCTACTAGAGAAATTGTTACATACTTGCGAAATAAATTTTAAGGACAAAGTTCTTTGAAAAATTTTTAGAAAGGAAAATATGTTTAATTCTTGCAATATTTAAGATACAATAATTAATATAAAATTAAATAAAAACTAATTGTAAAATACTTAAGTCTCAACTATCAACAAATATAGTAATCTAAATGGCTTTAAAGACAAAAAAGGCATTGTCCAAAATTTATTATTATATTATATTAATAAAAGAAGTAATTATTTAAAGACAGACAGGTTTATTTAAATTCATTATTGGTAGTTACATTGTGGAGGTTAGCTTGTATAAACCATGCAGCTTCTAAAGAAAGTTCCTATGTATGTAAGTAAGAAGTAATTTAATGAATAGAGGACGCGCGCCTGACCGCTCTCGACGGAGCATTGCCACCTGATAGTTAAAATGTGATCGATGATCAGGGTAACGGTATCTAATAATATAATAGATCTAAATATAATTCAAAGTGTAGATAAATACAATGTTCCTATATCAGTTCCTTAGACAGTTCCTCGGTTAAGTTTAACGCAGGACTTCCTACTCGTCTTCCTCCCACCACGCCCCGTCGACAGCGGAAACGCGCGCGCGCGGTACAACAAATTATATTAATAATGTTTTAAAATAATAACAAAATTAATAAAAATGTACGCGTGGTCACGATCTTGAATGCTATTTAAATTCCAATTGTTACGCGCTCAATGTGGAGGTAGCGCGAAATTTTTACTGTTTTGGTTAATTTATTTTTAATTATGCGATAATTTTTTGAAATATTGCTTATCCAATATCATTATTTTTGGATTAATTTTACGATTATTATGTTCAGAAGTAAGCTGTGCAACATTTAGCTTTCATCATCTAGAAAAAAAAATCACTCTTGACAGTTGATAGGTGTTATGTCACTGTCATTAAAACATGTTTCTTTATACGTAACTAAAAACCAAAATTACCTCGAACAAAATTGTCGCATAAATAAGAATAGATACCCCGGAGTTTAAATAGATCGATTGATCGTAATGAATGTAGTCAAATAACTTGTGTTCAAGATTGTTTTATCTTAGCGTTGTACGCCGAGGGTGTTAAAAAATAGTTTATATAGATATAATTGCAGTACAAATTTAGTCAGAAGTACAACGGTGATATAACTACAAGTACAAATTAATTTTAAGACGGAGTAACTACAACTTTAGACATAGTGACACTCGGGTACAACGCCTCTACGCAGGTTTACAGTCGCACTCATTTTATTGTTCGTTTTGTTTAGTGTGTGTTTCCGAACGCTATTCCTTTTGATGTGAAATTGTCAATTGTCAACTCTTTATGTAATTTCGAAACATTTGATTTTTCTTTTTTTTATTATTCTGCTATTTTATTGATTTTGAAACCAATATTATGTATTTTTTTATCTTTTTCTTATTTAGATATCTATTATGGTAATTAGTGTTTTCTATTTAAAAAGTTTGTTTGATTTTAATTTTAAAATGAAGAGTTGACAGATTAAAAAAGCGAATAGAATATATATTAATAAAAATATCTATTTTCTCATGTCAATTTTCAGAACAGAAGTTCATGTAGTGCTCAGTGGAAATATATCGTTGTAATACATTTATATTGTATAGTGGGTAAAATAGACATGTTTTTACTAAGCACTATGGATGAACGTATTTTAAAACGCAAGAGGACGTCGCGTTCTTAAACACCAATATGGTATATTTTAATTTAAGTTTTATACAATTTTATAATAAAAAATATAATAATATACAAAATGAACTGAACTATTCGAAAATGTATCTTTATTTAATAAAATAATGTAAATAAATACAAACTAAATACGTAAAGAAACTTGGTAACGTCATACTGACGGTAATAGAACTATTGTTTTGACAGACAAGTACTGTCAAATTATATATAGATTATAATTAAAATTCGCTTAATGTCAAAATTTAAATGTTTTAGAGGTTAATTATTATAAATTACAGTGGTTTTGACATTAATCGAATTTAACTTTAATTCCAGTGACATTCCAAAAATTAGGTTTTTATTTATTTGTAAGTGTACCTACTCTAGTCATAATATTATGTTTTGCTTTTCGTGCGACTGTATATAATAAATGGGAATATTTTTTCATTTTTATGAAAACTGTTGTTTCTAGTCAAAATTATTTTGATTTCGCCGATCGTGGATGTCCTTAGCCTGAGCACTGGGTGCTGCCATAAAATTTAAAGGAGGGTAGCACTATTTAATATTTTTAGATAAAATAGAATAAAAATTTTCGAAAACTATGTACAAATTTGAAAATTCATTGAGACAAAATGGTAGACGTCCACGTTGGTTATATTTAAAAAAATTAAAGAAAATTATATATTGGCTTTGGGTGGAAGCCAAATCTTAAACCGTAACTTTGCTTATTACTTGCTACAATATGAAATTAATATTAAAAAAATACTGTTAATGAAGAATGTTATTAAAATCCTTATATTTATGGATATTTTACGTTTGATCATATGAAATACACAAAATTCCTTATAAAAAATATAGCTCTTTATTTCTTATAATGTCCAAGTGATAAGCAAAGTTGTCGATCGGTATATGTTCCTAGATCAGTCTGTTTGTTATTTGTTTTCCATTACTACTAAACATTTCTACCGTATTCAATAAATTAAATATACAAATGTGTTGTACTTATTTTACACATCCCCACTTATTTATATTCAAATGTAATATTATGAGAAAAAGTAAAAGAGAAATATAAAGAAGAAACGTTTAAAAATTTTAACGCCGCGGGATTTGAACTTGCGTCTCCTGCCCGCGTTGTAAACCGTCCAAGGACTCTGGCCAACTACCTCATTCGTTCCTTTTGAGCTATGTTGATATTATAATTGTTGTAAACGTAAAGATTATTACTAATAAATAATAATTATTATCATTTGGCAAGAGTTATTATTAAATAAATATTCAAAGAAGAAAAAAAAACAAAAATATAAAAAATATATATAGTGAAATAGAGACGCAATTTCTTATATTTTATTTCCCTTACAACCCTGACTTACAACTTAGTATAATAAAAATACATTATACTCGAAATATTTTAAAAAAAATTAATTAGCATTAATTAAAAATTAAATAGATAATCACTTTCTAGAAAACCCCTATATTACGATATATGACTCATAGCTTGGAATACATGCGTGTATATTCCAAGTTTCGACGTATTTATACAATGCTTTACCCACTTTCCTCGTAATGTTGACTGACCCATGACCTGACCTACCTCACGTACAACTTTATAGGTATAGGTATTATGATATTACAGGCCATCTGTCTGCGGCGGAACAGCGCCTGTTAACGTGATGGTTGTGGGCTCGAACCTCACGAGGAGTATCTTTTCAACCTCACGCCCCTTTCAGCAGAACTGGTGCCGGTGGTAATTTCATGTCCATTACACGATTTAAAAGTCAATTTGAATAAAGAATATTTTGAATTTGAAATTGAAACACGCACTTTCTCTATTTTATTCTGTCTAAAGTTTGGAAATCATAACTTAATAAAATAAATCAACATTTAAAGTAAAACCGAATATGCAAAAAGAAATAAATAGTAAAGTGGAGGCTAGTCGTGGCACAGGGATATAAATATGTATGTACTGTAAACGCACTGGTTCTGGGTTCGATTCCCACTCAAGAAAATGAAATATTGAATATCTTAATTTCTTCGCGGTGTTGAGTTCAATGCTTCCAGAATTCGGCGGAAAGTGGGGAGCAGAGTGTCCTAACACTAGGCTCTCAAACTAACTAGCTCTCTGCCTACTAAAGTAAAAAACTCCATAAAGTTTTCCACATAAACTATTATCAAAAATAAAATTATAAATAAATAAATCACACAATTTAGACCCCATTGAATAAAAACTATTCTTAATTAAAGATTATGTTCGCGTCAACTGTCAGCTTTGGATTGCTAAAATCGTGTTTTATTAAAAAAAAACTGTCGATTTTAACGCGTGTCGTTTTTGGGGTCGTGTGCATCTGTCAAGTTTTTTTGGGTAAACTGCGTTCTTTTTTATTTTTTAGGGAATTATAGAAAAATGGGTTAAATGTGAGAGTATAATGGCAAAACAGCGACACGGTTAGTTCGGTGTCAACACTGAGTTAACCCGGTCGGAGGGCGACACGCGTTTTTGAACTTTGTAATGCTTAATTTTTATATAGGTTTTTTTGGATAGCTTTTCAATATCAATTTCAATTAATATCTTTTTATTGTATTAAATTTTTTGCTAGATGTTTTGCATT
>DWNA01002734.1:0-11155 GCA_018249835.1 Heliconius besckei
ATTCTCCGTGGCGAAACTCAACGGCGCGCTTTGCCTCGATACCATAGTGAAGAAATGAAAATATAAATTTAGATAAATATTTCATTACTCGAATGAGGATCGAACCCACAACCAGTGGCGTTTACGGTAACTGCGCCCCTGCACTACGACTGGCCTCATAATAACTTAATATTATTTTAAAAATATTCATATGATGATACTAGAAAATATAATGTAATGAGAACGACATTTGATTTCTCCGCACACCTCGTTAGTGCAGTTTAATGCGCCGCCTGTAGCGATGCTCGTTTTATTATGCTAACGGGCGAGCGTTGTAATATTTGGAGTACGAGTACGTCACTAGCGGTGACACGTTGCATATTTAAACAAAGGGGACACCATTAAGCGTGACTTGAGATAAAAGTATGTATGTGCTAGGGGACAGCCGGCGTGACACCCGAGCATCAAGGAATAGACCTAGATTATTATAATTACATCAAGAACTTACCTTAAGATAAAGATATTCAGCTTCTGTTTATTCCGTTTATTACTATTCCATTTATTACAGATTAAATACTACCATTTTATTTCACCAATTAATAATTAATTAATTGCGCTTATAAAAAAAATGATACCTAAAGCAAACATCAACCTTTATATTTCAAACTGAAGATAAAATTGTGAAAAAATCGTTTCCAAATCTATAAGACGTCGCCGGATGCTTTTGACAGGCGGGACACATCGCGATCTAAGCGATTTACATATTACGTGACACTTTTCTAAAGCCCTCCATTGACTCCGATAGACTGAGACATCGATGGAGATATTGTTTTTCAAATGTTGTTCACCATTCCGGACCCTTTACGGGGTATTTTTATTTCCTGCTAAAAATTCTCTGAGCAGTTTCGATCATTCACTATATTTATCAGCTTTTATGATAGGATAGTCGAAAAGATAAATGTTTTTTTATATACTATATTATATAAGTATTCGTGAGGCTAGTTGTGGCTCAATGACAAAACCGTGTGTCTGTAAACGCAACGGGTTGTGGGTTCGATTTCCACTCGGCATAGCCGGGATTAATGCCAGGAGGAAGGAAATAAAATATTAAATAAATTTATTTCTACACTCTGATGTCGAGGTGGAGCACGACATTGGGTTTCGCTACTCAACACACAATACCTCCAGAACCGGCAGAAAATGGAGAACGGAGTGTCTTATAACTCCCTCTGCCTACCGTATTTTTATATTAATTTACGAGTATAATCCATATAAGATATATAAACACTCGCACAAAATTTGTATCACCACACTACCGTTATTACATAAATCGTATTATAATCACGTGGAACATAATTTATTAAATGAAACAAAGACATGTTGTGCTAGACGGCGTTATATTAAATTACTTAACATAAAACGCCGTAAAGTCTTTGATATTACAAAATACCTTTACCAGTTACATGCTTGCTCGTGGCGTCACTATATTTGAATATTGCCATTAGCTTTGATGTCACAAACGATACTACCAAGTTATCTAAAATCAAAATATTTAGATAAGATAGATATATATCCTATATTCCGTTTAGCTCCTTTTAGTGTAGAAACATTATAATGGGAAACGGAGTGCCTTAACACTAGGCTCCCTCTGCTGTCGTAAACTAAGCTCTTACACTCACACTAATAATATAATATGTACATTGAAATATCGACAATAGGTATTTCATATTTCACTTCAAATGGAATTCATTTTTAACTCGAGAAGGAAACTTAGCCAAAGCTCAAGGCAGTGTATTACGCCAAACTCTCGAATGCATTTCAACTGCATTTGCTTAAAAGTTGTAAATATTAAGCGAAAACTCTAGCCAATTAAGCAGGCGGCCGTATTGCTTCGAAGCAACTTCCACGAGAGTAGCGTGTGCTAGTTGTTCCGCGAATAGAAACGAAAGCTCATTACTTTTGATTTATTCTTGTAAGTAAGCCTCTCGTGAGTACTATACGTTTAAGATCCTTTTTGTATTGTAAAAATCGGATAAGTGTGAGTCGGACTCGCCCACTGAGATTTGAGGTACAACGGGAAGCACATTTTATAAAAGCTGACAAACTTACTACAAAATTCAGGTAAATCGATAGATAAATATTCGTATCTTTTAATTGCGTTGACTTTGAAGCCAGATTTTGTGTTGAAGCTAGACTTCAAAGAACCATAAATCTGAATATTTGATATTCGTTTAGCTAGCTAGCATCCTCTTAACGATCAAAAAATAAATAGTCTTGACAGAAGGACAGGCGAACAACATAAGGATGTATATTTCCGTTCCGTTTCTACCTTTTGAGGTACGGAACCCTAAAAAGCGCAAATAAATAACAAACTAATCGTAGATTTTCAGTTTCCCATATCATACGTTACAGTGTACCTAAAAACAAATGGCCCCGTTGCAGCGGCAGTAAATATTCGTTCGAAACGGACTTGATTGATTGCATTGGTTAATTCGAAACTTGCAAAAAAAAGCGGCACGCAACCAATTTAGAATGCGACGTGTCACGTGGCACGTGGACAGATGACTCGCCCATTTGTCGTTGGGGCGATGTTCTGGATACAGGCGGCTTTAATTGAGCTATTTGTGTTAGTCCGCCGTGACAATGCCGCATCGTAACTCTGTATCCCCTTTGTTTACGTGCTTGATATCATGTTATTAAATATCAATACGTTTCTGGTTCAATTAATGGATTTTTTTAATAATTTTTAAATATTTTAATTTTATACAGTCGAAATATTAATTCAGTTATATGTTTATGGTGAGCTAACATTCGTATATTAGGACAGTCGTGGCCCAGAGGTGCAAAACGCGAAAGGTTGTGGGTTCGAGATCCACTAGAGTAAATCATTTCTTCGCTCTGGTGTCAATGCTTCCAGAATTCAGTAAAAATGAGGAACGGAATGTCTTAACACTAGGTTCCGTTTGCCTACTATGCTCTTGCCTACATACTTGAATAAAAAAACAAATTACTAGTCCATTAGTTATTTAAGAAAAACCTTTGAAACCCAAAACCAAACCAATATAAATTTATTCAAATAAACCAATTAAAAGTAGTAACTTAAACACAAAATTAAACTTAGAACGCCGCTATGTTTTTGTATAAACAAACGCTTTACAAAAACTAAAACAATTCCACCAAATTGCTGTTTGTATCAAGGAAGACTATTATTCACCAGCCGTGCCCAGGCAGGCAGGCAGGCAGGTAGGTGGAAAGTAAATTTCTGAGCAAAAAGAAAAAAGTAAAATTTGTTTTGTGTTACTCCCTGTAGAGCTCCCTTGGGCCCAACATAATTCGAGAGCTTAACAAACGACTGGGATAACGCATGGGTTTCCGGAGAAAATCATCGTGTTTCCATATTAAAGTGACTCACCTTTCACTACGTACACGCTACATGCGTGAAACACTAACACTAAGATATATATGTATATGTTTAAAGAAGTTTTTTTTTATAGGTGTCGTTCAAAGGTTTGTGAGTTCAATTACCACTAGGGGGAATGAATTTATTAATATTTTTCTTTCTTCACCCGCTTCGCTTTGGTAACAAGGCAAAGCGCGGGGTTGAGTTCTGCCACTCAATACGCAATGCCTCGTAAATTCGGCGGAAAGAGGAGAACGGCTTTAATACTTGGTTCCCTCTGTCTACCTGGCAACATGCGGCTTATAGAGTTAAGCTGAAAAAAAAATTATTGCAAATTTTTAAAAAACTAACAATTTAATATTCGAAAGTTTACTTTAAAATAACCTCTATAAATGTAAAACTTATATAAATAATTATTATAATAAATATTAAAAGCCTTAACACTGATCTCCTGGCGTCTACCCTGCCATCTGGGGGATACAGTATAAAGCTGAAAAAAATACAAATTTAAAAACTAATTAATATTAAAATAAACAAAAACAAAATTTAACAAAATTCACCTAATTCCGCACAAATGTTCCCACGACGCCGTAGTTTATAGTTGAAGCGGATGACAGTATTCCTCTAATTTCCCATGTAGGAGACAGCTGTCTCGGCGTGCGCCACAATAAATAGGTATTTACCAGGAACCGGCCGGCGTGGCTGGCGTGGCTGCGGCGCCGGAAGGTGTTCTCAATTTGTCGCCCCGAATGAGATTGTCGCTGCTTTCAGCATTAGGTAAGTGGCTTTTACATTTCACTTTACGCGAGCCAACTCTACTTTATGTTGTTTCGTGACAATACCAACGTTCTGTCTGAGCAAGTATTGTACTAACTATGTATACTGAAATATGTTTTGATATGACGGTTGTGGAAACGTTTAAGGTAATTTTAAAATGCCTTGATTGATTGTTTTGTGTGTTTTTTTACTTTCACGCTGTATCCCGTACAGCTGTGTAGCAGGGTAGGCAGAGGGAACTTAGTGTTAATACAATTCATTCCTCATTTTCCGCAAAATTGTGAAGATGTGTTGAGTGGCGAAATTCAAGGCCGCGCTTTTGATCGACACCAGAGCGAAGTGTGGAAAATATTAAGAATTTATTTCCTAGAATGAGAACAGAACCCACAACCTATTGCGTTAACAGTCACGCTATGTACTGACCGACTGAGCTCTCTCAGTATTTTTTGAATTTAATTTGAAACGTTGCTTATTGAGTGGTTGAGTGGTGGAATTCAATGTCGCACTTTGTGTCCCAGGTGACGAAAATGAACATAACTTATTATCTCGAGAAGGACTCTAACCTGCTATCATCACATTTACATCCAGACTACACCACTGAACTGAGCCAACATATAAAGTTTAATAATAACAAAATTCGCAAACTAAGAATTAGCTCATTAGCTTGTAGTAGTAGACTATAAAATGTTTTTTAGAAGAATAACTATAAAAACTTAAACTAAACTTTAGTTAACACTATGCTCCCTACTTATCCTTGGAAGCCGGAACTTAGTATAGGTTCTAACTACCTTAATGACGTCAGACGACCACGAATACACGAATGCTTGTACAATGTCAATAATCATTGTTTTTGCTAATATAAAAACATCTGCCAAACCGGTTTTAATATTAGAAGAATCATTCAGTTAAGTGAATATATGTAGGTGTTCAAGTCACTCTATAGTGTTTAAAATTTATAAATTAAAATTTATAAATTTTTTTATAAAAAAATATTAAAAATTATTTTATGTTAAAATGAAAATTATGTATAATATTTCCTTTTTTACCTTCTGTGTCTTTCTTAAACGTGTTATTGCAGATAATTATTATTATGAAGGTAAAGAAATATATTAATTACTTACTCTTTACAAACAAATTAGCGTTGTGAAGGCGCAGGTACACAAGCATACTACAGTAAGCGCGATAGGTTAGATTCGATTCCCAACTAAACTATCTGGAGAAACTCCTCAATACGGAATACTTTCATATCTCCAGCATGAGTTAAAATTGTAATAAGTATCTGTATTTACAGCCAAGACATTATTTACTTTATAAAATAAGAATAAAATGGTTTATTATAATATTGTTTTCATGTTTGCAAATTTTGGTAAATTAAGTTTATTTCAGAGTAATAATTATATGACATCTATTCAGAGAGGGAAAACTAATACTATGCTCAGTTTTAAGCAAAATAATTAAAAACTCATCTATAATCAAAATCAAAATTAATTTAAATCAGCTTCAGCATCAGGATCAGCAGAAGGAACCTAGTGTTAAGACACTCCATTCCCCACTTTCCGTTGAATTCTAGAGGCATTGCGCGTTGAAGAAAACTCAACACCGCCCGTTGCCTCGGCACCAGAGCGAAGAAATGGAAATATAAATTTTAAAGAGTGAGGAATGAATCCACAACCAGTCGGTTTACAGAAAACTAAAAAAAAATTTAAAAACATACCCATTTGAAAAATTCCATTCGTCAGTAATAATAAAACTTGTGATACAATCAATAATGACGAGAAATTCTTACTAACAAGTTACTTTCCCATAAATGAACTATTCAGAAAAACCAATACTTATGAATATTCAAGCTTAAATAATATATTAATTGCGCATAAAACAAACGGTCCGTTTTGGTTTTTCCAAGTTCATCGAAGACATGTAAACAAGTTGACAAGTACAATATTATAACGATGATAAATTATTATCTTGGTATATATTTAATTTACATATATTTTTTTTAATTTTTACTGACAGAAATAAGTTAATTTGCAGCATCTAATGTGTTCAACTTTTAATTGCCGCATCAGATTTGTGCTCCTAATTTTTTTTTTTTTTTAGCTAGTATTCAAGACAAAACAGAACCTGTTGCAATAAATCCTACAGTATTACATACATTGAAAACTTCTCCGTTTAATGAGCTGCCCGTAATTTCTCGTAATTCACCTACATCATATGAAGAACACCAACAGCCAGAAGCCGTTCATAAGTTGTACAAAAACTCGAAATTTTATACAGAACTACTAACTGATGGAGATTTGATACATTATAGAAGCCAGCTGCTTAATAGAACACCTAGAGTACCACCATCAAGTAGAAGTTTTTATAATGATAGAGGCCCGCCACCGGAACAACGCCCGCCACCTAATCGTGGATGGTCTTCAGACAAAATCTCGTCCCTAGATATAGAGCCGCCACCACCAAATTACGGCCCACCACTAAACCTAGTTCATCTATTTGACCAAGAGCCGCCTTCAGACCGGGGACCTCTAGAAGGGCCAGGACCACCACATGGCCAAGGACCGCCACCAGGTAGAGGCCCACCACCAGGGCGAGGCCCACCACGAGATCGAAGCTTACCACCAGGTCGCGGCCCTCCACCACGGGGAGATCCACCACCAGGCCGTGGCCCACCACCAGATCAAGGCCCACTGGGTGGCCCAATGGGTTATCAAACAGGCCGGAATGAGTATCCATTTAGAAATGGACTAATAGATAGAGAGCATCCACATCAGCAAAATAAATATTATTTATATATAAATTTAGAACCACAAAATTCTCAATCCTCTGTATCACCTTTATCTAACATGAACCCTTCATCAAACACAAATTATAATAACAGTTTTAATCGCAATGAAGAAAGTGTAAGTTCTCTTTATAAAAGTGAGATGAAGAAAACAGGTAACAGTTCTAAAAAAAGTCAACGGATCTTGTTCCAAGCACAACCTGTTGTGCCAGAAGAATAGTAAAAAATCGATTAATAGCTTTTATTGTTTGATATCTTAACTGATAGCTTAAAGAATACATTTTTAACTAAAAAGGTACCTACAGTATTTTTAAATATAGGTTTTCAACTAAACTACTGTTTTTATTTTTTTTGCAATATTTTTTTTATTTTTATGCTTATATATATGAACCGTAACTTCTGAAACTGAGCTTTGTAATAGTAAGATAAATTTATTTTAATTAGATAGTTACAATGCAGATAAAAAATACTCACGTCTTATATGGCTGATTATAATTTCAAAAGGCACTTTCACGCTTTAATAATATAATATTCTAATAAAATCTTACAGTGTAAATAAACAGGTAGAAAGAATAAAATAAACTAAATCACCTTCTTAAAAACAAAACATACATATTTCTTTTATAAAAACAACTTTTTTGTCTCTCATTTTAATGCAAAATATTCACCTATGATTAAAAATAACTAAATTTTTTAAGGTTATCAATTGTTTTCTTATCTGTTTGACCTTTCGCTCTCTTTTATACACATTATAATTCCATATGTATTATAAATCCTTATAAATAGCACAGGCAGGCTGCAAACGATCAGCGTAGATAGTGAGAAGAGCAACTTAAAGTAACTATGTACTCATTTTTAACGGTTATTTTCGCTGTGTTTATTAAATTATGCTTGATCCAGGGACATCCGCAAAACTATGGTGGAAACTATGGCGGAAGGTGCGTTAAATCTATATACTATTTACATTCATACCCATTTGATACAAAATACAAAAATAATGTAAAAATGTTTGATTGCGTTGACTTAGAAGTTTAATTATTTCTGTGCTTTAACTGTCTTGACAGACAGGCAGACGGGCAACAACGTGATCTTAAAAGGGTTCCGTTTTTACGTTTTAACGCGCGGAATCCTAAAACTACATTAAAAGACTCCAATTTTTCCCTGGTCTTTTAAGACTAAATATTGTACATATATGAATTGACGCCTCTACTTACATAAATACATATTGCTACTAATTATAAAACCATTTATTCATACATGTTTTTTTGTTGAAACGAAACACTAATGAAACGTCTGTCTGTCATTTAGTATATATTTTTACTTTAAACTCTATAAAGATTTATGTAAATTCTTCTTCTTGTACTTAAATTATATCTGTTAAAATTAAAACTCTGGAATCCAAAAATTACTATTAAAATATCATCTTTCTACACATTATATATTTAACCTGTTGGAAGTTTAAATATATTTTCTAAAAGTCGTATTTATTTTTATTTGTTTACAGAAGCGGATATGCTGATCGAAATATCCAGAAGAACGACAATGTACCACCAGTAAGCAATACTCCTGAGTTACTATGATAGCTTATATATAAGAAAAAGAAATCTCCATTAAATTGGAAAGAGAAAGAGCCGATGAGAAATTAAATTGTTGTAGTGTATTCCGGAAAAACCGGAAGAGGTTCTTTTTTCAACGCGTGTGTATTATTTTTATATTTAAATACAACGAAAATTGACAATTTAACTATACTGCAAGTTCTAACATCTTGCCAAATTTCATAATTATGGGTCTACGATAAATACCCTATCGTTCTTGACTAGGTGGCGAACAATTATGATAAAGTAAAATTTGCGTGCGTATGAAATGTACTTATGAAATGAACTACAAATAAAAGTTTGTAGTAGTAAAAGGTTGTAACTGTAGGTCCACGAAAAGTATCCTATAAGTTTCTATTACGCGGCGAATTTTATAAAAAGACAACGCATGAACGATGCATATATAAATGTTCGTATCTTTTGATTGCGTTAACTTAGAAGCTTCATTTTTTTTCCAAGCAAAGGTAGACCCGAATATTTGATATTAATTTCAGCTTGATACCTCTACGCGATCTTGAGATAAATAATTTTGACAGACAGACAGATGGACAACAAAGTGATTATATAAGGATTCTGTTTTTCATTTTGAGATTCGGAACCATAAAAATGAAATAAAATATCTTTACAAATAATAAAAACAAGATAATAATAGGAATGATTTTAAACTAAAATATAATTCCTTAAAAGACGTTTTAAATATAAAACATTTTTAATTTTTTTACAGTATAAACAATTTCAAAATACAAATACAAGATACTATGATGAAAATGAAAATATATATGTTGGAAATGGTCATAATAGGCATAATGTAGTTATATTAAATGAAGGTAGCCTTCGATATTTCGGTGGAGGCAATGTGCAACCAAACATTCCTAATCCGTTCAATGAGATGCACAATCAGTATAGTAATAAAAATACACTACAACAGTTTTCTCCAAATATAAATCAGAAATCAATCTCTGATTTTAATACTAGAGGACGAAACTTCAATGATAATGTAAGAAATGAAATCGATAACCATAATTTAATTACTTTAATAATAAAGGTAGCAAAAGGGGATATTTGTTATTTTTAAAGTTTAATAATGCTGAGTTTCATAAGTAAAATATTAGAAATATGAAATCTATTATATTTAGTTTTTCTTTGTTATTATGATATTCACAATAAATACTAAGACTAGTCCATTATTTTTTTATTTAAATGTGATTTTGTATCTTATTTCAGCCACAATACGATGATCAGCCGCAAAGTTCGAGTACAAGATATTATGACGACGGTGAATTCATAAGTATTGGAAATGGTCGCAATAAACATAATAATGTGGTTATTGTAAATGGAGGCTCTAGGCGAAACTTCCAAGATAGCTTACAACCAAAATTTGGTTATGGGAACACAAACCAAAGGCGAAGATATGATTCAAAAGTTGTAAATATAAAAAATATAGGCAATGGACGAGATAATCAAAATTCTGTTATAATAGAGGACAGTCCAGATGGAGTCGGACGAACTGTTACAACTATTCAAAATGGTTTCGGTTCATCGCAAGTATTTACCAATAGAAATCCAACATATGACAATCAAAACTTTAATAACCCAAGTGGCAACAATTACAATCATGGAACTTATAATAGACAAAACCGTGATCCTCCTAATTCATATCGAGATGGAAGTGACTTCAGCTATAGTCAAATTGGTCATGGACCAGACAATAGCAATACGGTTATTATAAATGGTGAAGTTTATTCAAGTCCAGGCACGACAGTCATAAGACGAAAAGATAATGGCTTTAGAAATACTGAAATAATTTCCAACAACGGATACCATAGTTTTCCAAACGACGAAAACTTAAAAGTATTGCCAAAAAAAAAGTGTTAAAAATAATATAACTCATACAGCACATAACTATGTCCAAATCTAGTATATAAGCAATAAAACAAAATGTTAATCATAAAAAAAAATATTTTGCTGTTCCCAAAGATTTCAAGTTATTTAATTACTTCATAGTTTTACCATAGTTTCAACATGTCTTATATTCACATAGTTATAATAATATTATAATGTTTGCGACTATTGTAAAGGCGGGCGGACGTCTATCCAAAATCCATTCCATAGTTTAGATTCGCACATTTTCCACAGTTTCTACACATTTGTTTATTGCCTTTAGTTACTCAGATGAATAGCTGATAGCTCACAAAAATACATTTTTATATCCTCTAAGGCTTTAAAAAAACTAGTTTCTTTATAACTTGAAATCCACAGAAGATACATTAATTTTTAACAAAAAGAAAAACCGACTTCTAACAACGAACTAAAATGTGAAAAATATTTATACAAAGATTTTATAATTTTGAAGTCGGTGCCAAGTAAAACAAACAGGCTTAGTAATTAAATATTGTGACTTAGTAATTAGATATTGTGCTTAGTGACTTCAAAATTATAAAATCTTTGTATAATTATTTTTCACTTTTTAGTTCGTTGTTAGAAGTCGGTTTTTCTTTTTGTGAAAAATTAATTTATTTTACGATTTTAAGTGATGGGTAGATCTTAAAATGATGCTTCTTAAACGAGTGGTGATGGTGGTGGTAGTGGTTGTCAACGAGTGGTAGTGGTTGTCCTATGTAA
>DWNA01002735.1:0-11153 GCA_018249835.1 Heliconius besckei
CATGTCAAATTAGAAAGTACTTTAAAATATATTAGTTTATATGTGTAATGTAATGTTATATAGCCTATAGCCCTTCTGAAGAATGCAGCATTCATACAAAACAAAAACAAAGTAAATCAGACCAGTAGATCCAGAGATCTTAGCGTTCAAACAAACAAACAAAAAAACTCTTCCGCTTTATTATATTAGTATAGATATATATAACGACTTAAAAATAAAGTTCTATAATAGAATTGCGGAAAAGCCTTATATTGGAGCTTCACGCTGTACCTTTGATATAGCAGGGTAGACGGAGGAACCTAGTGCTAAAACATTTCGTTGTCCAATTTTCGAGATAGCTTGTTGAGCACAAGAAAACGGGTGGAGTTACCACTCGTTTTCTTGTTACTAGAGTGAGAAAATGAAAATAATTCTTTCCCACAAATAGGAATCGAATCCACAACTGTCGTGTTTACCGTCAGATGCCGTGCCACTGCGCCACGACCGCTTCAAGATCTTCCTAATTATGCAAATACTGTACAATAAAGGAAATAGAACCTTTGACTTTCAAATTCTATAGAGTTCATTACATTCGTGTTGTGGCCTAAGCTAGGCTAGGCTGTGGTGAGAGGGAACTCAATGAGGCAGTTAGTAATCTATAATAATTGAGTGGTCATGTCATATTTCATTAATGATGATTCGAGCTTTGGACAGGAGTAGGGGTCATAAAGATTTAGGGGTTGAAAAGGGTGAACGTAAATAACGTTAGTAATAGAGCTTATTTGATTTAATGTGCTTATCTCAGGGACTATTGGATCGAATTGAAAAAATACTTTTGTTTTAGATATATATAGACATATATATCTAAAACAAAAGTATTTTTCGTCTGAATAGATACGAACGATATAGATAGACGAATGGACTCGTCAAGTAAAGCTATGTTATATTTTGTTAAAAATTTCGATGTAACTTACGGTACCTTAGAGTAGTTTCTGAGATCAATGCGCACAACGAAACACACTATTTCCCTTTCTAATAATAGTATATAGATACGTATTCATATAGTCTACAACTTATTAAATCTTTCCTCTCAACATCAATATTACAAAGCAAATAATAGTCTCCGAGTTGATGAACAGCGAAGTTTCTATTTATTAACGATTTAACCCTACATTAAAGTCTCCGCGAAGTTCGTGAACGAATTTGTACCGATTTGTAATTATGTTGTTTTTGCTTTGAACACGTCAAATGTTTAATTGGATCGGGGAAATTTTATGTAGAAGATTATATATATATGAACATATATTTTAACTATAACATTTACAGGTCAGTCGTGCAACTATAGACGCTACAGGCTATTTGTTCGATTCCCACACGAGGAATAATGTATTTAATATTTTTATTTTCTTTCTCTGGCCACGAGGCAAAGCGCGGCGTTGAGTTTCACCACTTAACTCGCAATGCTTTCAGAATCAATTTTCCGGAAAATGGGCAACGAAAGCCTCTGGGTAACGGAGTGTTTTAATATTAGGTTCTTATGTCTACTCTGCCTACCCTGCTATGTGCAGAATATTGTGTGATAAAAAACATTTACAGCCCGCCGCGGTGCAGAGGTACATTGTGCAAGGTTCGATCCTCATTCAGTGAAATTATTATTTTTAGGTTATTCTTAATTTTCTGCTCCTGTAAAACGGGGTGTTGAGGTCCGACTCGACAAGCGATATTTCAAAAATTGGACGAAAAGTGGATAATGAAGAGTCTTATCGTGAGATTCCTTTCCCTTACCACTCACTTCTATATCATATTAGTGTAGATGTACATAGATAAACTCTTAACACCCCCAACTTTTAGAATAAAATCAATGATTGTGATTAATAAAAAACATTTTATTAGTTAAATGCGTCGACCGCGGAGGTCGATTTATATCAGAACAAATTAAACTATTTTGTCAATAGTTTTAATTTGTATGCAGTGTGTGATACTCACGTTAATTACAATCAAACTCATTAGTGGCGGTAATCTGTATGAAAAAATATATTATATATAAATACGATTTATAGTTGTATTATTAATATTCCCGCACACAGCTGGGTAGGCATAGGGAACCTACTATTAAGACACTCCGTTCCGCTCGTTCTTTGCCTTGACGCCAGAGCGAAGAAGCGGAAATAAACATGTAATTATTATTTTTTAAATTCCTTAAAAGGAGAGCTTTTCAGTTTTCAAATACAATATTTACCACAAATTTTCATTAAATCCCACAAGTATCCACTTTCAAGCGTCAGACGATCTTCGTAAACACGTTCCATATTAAACGTAATGAGATTCCAGATATGATGTGATTTTAGCAATCACTGCTAAAAGGTTTGCCCTCATTATTGGAATTGTAATTTATATGTATATTTTAAGTACTCGTGTGTTATAGCTATATGTAGGCGAGTATGTATGTGTGTGTAAGTAAGGCACCTTTGTTGAGGATAACATATCTCGAATGTATTTGATAGTTGTATATTCGAACCCCATTCGTGGCAATAATTATAAAATGTTAAAATTAATTTCAATATCTCGAATTGTTCCTTCTTTTTAAGATACGTATGTCTTAAAAGCAAAAGATACAATATCTGTGAATTAAATATCTGTGGAAAATTCGTGCAACATCTCTAAAATATTTACATAGATTTTTATCTTACGCTAAATCTTCAACATAGCATGTTACACTGAGGGAATCTAGGTACCTAGTGTTGAGACACTCCGTTCCCATTACGACTATTCCGTTCCCAACTTTCCACCGAATTATGAAAGATTGGCTGTTGATGGGCAGAACTCAACGCCGCATATGTATATTCTTAGAAAATGTTATATTTCGATACATATGTAGGGGTAGTCATTAATTTGTAAACAGCAATGCGTCGTGTCGCTAAGCCAATATATCAGTGTCATGGAATATATAATAAGTTATGGTAACTTGCTTACATTATCGTCTACGTTCGAAATTTGCATAATTTATGTTCATGTAAAATGTGAATTTAAAGGCTAAAATAATTGATGGTCTAGTCTAATATCTTTAATTTTAAGATTACAAAGTAACATATTTGGAAAATGAAAAACTACAATTTATCGAAATTCAATAAGCAAATAAAGCATAGAAAAAACAAAATTGATCTAAAATGACACATTAAAGACTTCATATTACATAGTTTTCTTTTTTACAAAAACGAAAACAGCTTTAAATGTATTAACGTTGCCCGTTCACAGTTATTCAGAGACTTTTGAACCGTCGAATGGACATGAAGCCACCACCGGCTCAAAAGGCAGTTCTCAACATGTGCCAAGGTGCTCAAGGTAGCTTTCCTAATCATATTCATTTGCAACAACACATCTACCGCATGGAACTACTGCTAGATTGGTTGCGTCGTAAAGCATGCGTCGGCTTGTATTTAACGGTACATAATATTCAGTATAGCTGCAGTTGCATGGCGTTTCATATACAGCCAACCTAGTTCTAAACAGCGGAGTCTCTTCATACATTTGAATTTTCATTTAATTTTTGTCCTTAAGCTTTAACGTCAGGATCCAATAATAAACCAACGATCGATCTATTTTCATACAATTATTCTTCAGTAGAACTCAACGCCCGATTCATTTCCCTAATTCATTGCTTGAGTGGAAATGGAATTCACGAGCATTTACAGTCACGCGTATTCCGACCAAATCCTGCATACCCAAAGAATAAAACGAGATCTTGGGTCTGACGCGCACTTGGCCTATTCATATTATTTTATAATTTCACAACATTTTTTTATTATGTACAGTTTTAATACCATCTATGGATGCGATACATATAGATTCAGCAGTGAGCATAGATTACTTTCAATGATTCTTATAACTCCACCTAACCGAAATACTTTGAGAGATGGCTACTAATTAAATTAAAGCATCTTGTTATAAAATTCAACTTAAAATATATTTTTTTATTCACCTGTACCCCGCACATACCAGGATATGCACAGGGAATCTGGGAACCTTTCGTTTTATTGGGCAAATACTACTGTATAAAGCTATGACGTCAAAAATATTGTATTCTATAGATTTACGTGTATAAAATACAATACTAGCGGCCCGCTCGCGGTTTCACCCGCGTGAACTATGTTATTATTAATTTCTGTCTCCATGACTACGTCCTCCTAGTGACGTGTATGCAAAATTTGAGACTCCTAGCATTTGTAGTAATGAAGTTTCATACAAATTTTCAACCCCAAAAACAACCCCTTAAAAGTCGAATATTGCAAATTCCCGTCTTAGCGAGCACCTACGTCCTATAAATAACTCCTATACAAAATTTGAGATTCCTAGCACATGTAGTTTCTGAGATTTCGTGATGAGTGAGTGACCTTTTGATTTTATATATATATAGATAGATTCCTTATGCCATTATAAAGACAAAACTATACGATATTTACATTAGTTACTAGTTACATTCTTACTTTGATGAAGTCCAACCGTTTTACCCGCTTAAGTCCTAATTTAGTTCAAAGTATGACCTAATTGGCTTAGGCATTGCAAAGTATAATTTAAGAGGCGCAGTTTCAAATCTTGTTGGGCTTAAAATTTTAATAAAATTCGAGAATTTAATTGTAATGAAAATTCGATTTAATTTTAAATTTAAAAGAAATATTGTTTATTTATGATTATATTTACAATTACTTCAAATACGAGTACATGTACTTACATGTAAGTACATGTACTCGTATTAAGTTATGTATGTAAGTGCTTAATTTTTAAAATTACTTTTTACGTACCTAAAAAAATATGATGACTACCTAATACCTAAGTGCTTGTAAGTGAGACATGCATATATCAAAAAATACTGAATCGATTTTAATGAAACTTAGACTATTCCCTAAATTGGTATGGATTAATGGTTGATCTCGATATGGTTTCAGAGAAACTTGAGGACTTGGTAACCTAAATATTTGGTGCTCAAATACTCAAGCATAGATCATATTTGAAATTCTAAATTCAACAAACATTGTATATATATAACATACATCTAGTTTTTTTAGTTACGAGGTGACAAGCTTTATTTTAATTTTAACGAAGATTGTTCTGTATAAGTTATTTATTATTTTTATTTTCCCCATTCTGCTAAGAAAAATGCGCGGTGTTGAGTTCCGCCACTCAATTCAAGCCATTCAATCAGTATTTCTAAAAAAAATTGTGAAGCTGCAAAAAATATAGTTTTCCTTTCAAAAAACAAAATCATAAACGAAAACTAAGCGTCTTTTACCCACAGTCCCGGGGGTCTCATTTCCGGCGGCCAAGGAAACCTTGCTTCCTGAAAGAGCTTCCTTGGAAAATCTAACGTACAATATATTTATGTTATAGCTTATCTGATATATTTATGTGAGGGAGTCAAATGATGAGATCACAGCTGCTGGGAGAGAAGATTATGAAAAATCTTCTTAGAAGTTTAAAAACTAAAAAGACTATACATATATTTTATAAAATAACCCCCCGAGTAGGTATAGAACCTACAATTGTCACGTGTACAGTCAGACGCTGTGCTGCTACGCCACGACGGACTCAACTATCATCTCATATTATAACATTCCTATTTACAAAAAATATCTTAATGTATTTATTTATACGGTAGTTACTAGTGACCGCCAGAAAATAGTACAAAAACGAAAAAAAATAAACTTGGAAACTGCGAAGACAATCATTATCCACTTCACCGGAATATCACTCAGAAACTTTCGCATTTAGTCTGAAAGCCTCCAAATAGGTAAAAATACTTTACGAAGCTCCCTCATGTGGTTTTATATCGCCCATTTGCGGCCCAAAATTTAAGTGGGACCGGACATTTAATAAATATTCATGGCAGCCCTGGTAATGGGCTCACTATGTAAATGCCGCCCTTTTCCACTTTAAACAGTTGGACCAATGTTTCTTTAAACATGTCACTTTATAGATAGATTTTTTCTATCTATCTTTACATATCTTAAAGGGAAGGACTAAGTGATTCATTCTTTCTTCAATACGGTTCTGTATTCTAAAAGAAAACAAATGGAACACTTCTTGTAAGATGGCCGTACGGATCATGTATGGACGCTTTTTTTGTCTATTTTAAAGATGACGCTTTCTGCTAACATAGAGAAGTTTCAAAACGATAATAATAAACTAATTTAATGTATCATATTTTATAATCAACTGTCCAAAGCAAATTATGAAATATACTTTATGTGACGTCATACAAAACTTTCCCGTACGTTCGAAGCAAGACCAACTTTTAATAGGGGACAACAGTGACAGTTCTGGGGAAGTAATTTCTTGATACTTATTATGGTTTTCTCTCATTCGTATCTTATATGTGAAGGAAAGTTTGATAGAAGAAAGAAACATATTTTGACTTTACTTTATTAGGGTACACTATTATGTGGCCGTCGTGGCCCGGTGGCACAGGGTTCTGACTGCAAACGCGACGACTGTGGTCTTAATTCCCACTCGGGAGAATGAAATATTTAATATTTTCGTTTTGTAGCTCTGAGCGTACAGTTCCGCCGCTTAACACGTAAGGCTTCGAGAATTCGGAGCAAAGTGCTAAGCCCAAGTGCCTTAATGGAAACAGAGTGTCTCAACGCTAGCTTCCCAGTTGCCGTCTGCGTAGCCTGATAGCGTTGAGCTAAAAAAATATATAAGTATACTTGATAATTGTGGATTTTAAGCACGCGACTGTTGTGTTCAAGTTCTCCTCGGGGAAAAGTAGTTTTTTTTATTTTCCCGCTCTGGTAACAAAAAATCGGATGAAAAGTGGAGAATGGAATATCTTAACACTAAGTTTTCTAACCTAACATGTGAGAAAAAATGTCTAGCTGAAAAAAATCATCATAAAGACCATCGAAGAGCCGTGAGCGTCTTCACTTCATCTTCACATCTTAATGTGTCTTATATGTGACCAGACAAACCATTCCGCTATAATTCCAGTACTTTGAAATTGCGAAGAAAATGGACAATGTCTTAAACTAGGTTCTCTCTCCCTACCTTGCTATAAGTTCGAGATGTAAATTACTTTACTCTTGTGTCATATTCAACCATTTAACGATTAAACAGTAAGACGTATGACAAATGAGTATAGAGTCTGTGACGCTGCCGTATGAAGGTACATTATATAGACGTATTAAACAGACGTGATTAGTATTAACTGTTAATAGCATTTAACGTTTATCAATTAAGGAGTTAATTGGAGAGTGATCTTCAAACGACAATATATATATACATACTTTATGGTCTAATTATATTAGATTGAAGTAAATATATAACTAGCTAGAGAGGATTTAGCGAGGTGTTCAGTTTCCCAATTCCATATAATGTTTGAGGCCGTCGCGTCGTGGCAGCTTGTGCCGACAAGGGTGCGACTGTAACGCGACGGTTGAGGGTTCGATCCTACTCGAGGGAATGAATGGCGTTGAGTTGTGAAAATCTGTATAACATGGGGCGGAAAGTGGGTAACGAAGTTTCTTAACACTACATTTCTTCTGCCTGTTATTCGTGATTGCATTAAATGTTGAAACCTACTACTAAAACAGTGCCCACTCTCCGTTCCCCCCAATCTGCTCATTCAAATTTGAAACCATAGTTTAATTCAATTGTACTGTAAGATCGTTTCCATGTTTATATAAGTCCAAAACGCTCGAATTTGAAATTTAAATGTTTACGACTCTAATCAGGTCAGGAGGCCATCAAAGGCAGCTGTTCTGCATAAAATTTTATTTGTATTAAAAAATTGTTTTTATTATAATAAAAAATTTTATGCACTTAGGTAAATAATCTGTAATATTTTAATGGCTATGAGAAAAATACGTTGTTTCTTAGGGAAAGCAAAAGCGGAGAGATAAAAATAATTCATTCCCCTCGTGAGGATCGAACCCACAAGCATCACGTTTTAAGCCACACGCTTTTCCACTGCTCCTCTATGGCCTTGAATATGAAATATAAAAAAATGAGTAAATTCTAGATGAAATCACAGAAATATCCAAAATGCGTTTTTTCTATCTACCTGCTACTTACTACCTCGCTTAGTTAGCGAGATAGGCATTTAGGTCGGCCTAATAAAGATTAGTAGGGTGAGTCCTTTCATTATGCCGACCCATTGAATTGTCCTTTACATGTTAGGGGGGCTAACATACTTAAGCCTTAGGCTTACATAAGGGGCCTTAGGTAAATTGGAAAAAATTTGGTAATAACGCATGTAGTTTCATATAATGAAAGCTTGTACTTAAAATTTAAGATTTGTTATAATACTAGCTTTTACTTACTGCTTCGTTATCATATTAAAATGGAAGTAATTAAGAGAAGTGTGTGTATGATATAATACTCGTATGACGTATTTGTACACATTTTAAATGATCGAGATCGCTTTTTCAAAATTGTAAATCTAAAATTGAACCCGCAACCTAAATGCCGATAAATGACACGTTAACTGTAAACTCATACAGGGCTTTGAGAGCTCAGATACAGCCAGCGGTAAAAGCTTCCTCGTTGCGATCGTGTCGCCCAGCACAATTTATAGCGGCGGAAAACCGACGCTACGGAACAGTGATGGTAGCAAAAAAACCTTTTTTTATAACTAAAATGAATTTTTGAATTACAATATTTTTAAATTAATCTTCTATGTGGATTTTTAAAAATATTTAATCATATTAGAATACTTAGTTGAAATAAGTAAATTCCATTCGAGTATTCCATCCTAAAGATCGAATGATCGAAGAGAGTTTAAATATTACAGAGTTTAAAATAAGACACTGCGTCGGAAATGAAGTGTCTTAACCCCTCTACCATACGGGGGAAAAGCGTAAAGTTGCATATGTCTTTATACATATATCTTTAGTTCAAGTTTACCCTTCTATACGTCGATATTTATCGTCGCGCTCAAACTATCGAACTCTATTTAAGTTAAAATTGATGTCGCAACTGTGTAACTACTGAAACTATCATTGTGTATTTTGACGAGCACATAATCAGTAAGTCTGGATTCAAATCACAATTAAAATAAAAATGTAATTTATAGTGAATAAAGTATCTTATTTTTTTAATTATGAATATAATAGACAACATTGATTTACAGGAATCAAAAGTTAATGCGAGAAATAAAATTAAATTATTTTTTATCCAATTACGTAAGTAAGCACTTTTGGATCACAAGTAATAAATATCAGAAGTTACGGGATACCGTACCGGAAGGTAGTTCTGCCAAGAATGGCCGGTACGAAATTGAAAAGTGTTTTTTGAAAATATAATTTACAATGAATGTTTAACAATCATAAGCTTCTTGACTCAATATCAATATAATTAATAATTTTAGATAACCGTAGTAACTATAACTGTCAAAAAATGTTCGTATGTAGCGTGCAGCTCGCCCCGCGTGAAAATCGAAGCTATATAAAATAAAACGCAAATATTTATTCAAATAAGTGATAAAGGAAAAAATATAAGTATTGTCGTTGTCGTTGTCGTTGTATTGTCTACCCTTCTACACAAAAAGCAGTTCTATGCTTATTTTTTTCGTTTAGGAGTTAGGCAGAGAGAATAATTTAAGACACCTCATTCTTCTTTTTGTTAAATGGCAAAACAACCATTACGACTACACTCAGTAGCTGTGGCTACTATTCGTGTGTTTTATCTTCACGCTGTATCCCGCATATAACCGGATAGATGGAGGGAACCTAGTATAAAGACACTGCGTTGCCCACTTACCGCACAATTTTTGAGACATTACACTAAATGGATATCAAACCCACAACCTATACCATGCCTATATTATGATATGCTCGCTATGTCTATATAATAGACTAGATATTCGTGAACGAACGTATAACGTACTGTAGTAACATCCTTCCCGGCTCTCGCTATAAATTGTCGCACTTTGACGCGATAACGGATAAAGGAAGCTTTTAACGCTATATAAATGAAATATATTACTCTCTCCGTGACAAGTGTTGAAACAGATTGAAATACTATGTGCCATTTATATTGAATTTTGTGTCTTATCACTCTGTTCTCCGCCTTTCTACATTTCACTTGTTAGATGGAATCCAATTATTTATAATATCAAAATTGAGGGAATAAATAATAATGGTCATGGGTTCGATTCGCAATCGGGGAATTTAAATATTTAATATTTTCATTTTCTTACTCTGGTAACGAGGCAAAATGCGGCGTCCTAGGCAGTGTCTCAAAAATTAGGTGGCCAGTGGAGAGAAGAGTGCTTTAGTGAGAACGAAGTATATGTGTTAACTAGGTGTCCATATTTCCTTTGCCGGCGTTGCTGCACCGATGCTGCGTGAAGCTAACAAAAAATAACATTACTTCAATATGTATATTTATTATATTTCATGTTATATTATTCTCTTCTCCATTTTTCTAGAGCAGAGGGATATTTCCTGGTCTCTATTATTATTAAATATTATAATTATATATCGTCTCTATTTTAAACCTGATAATGCCAGATAATGAGCGTCAAAATTATAACAAAATTTTATTACTAAAGAAGTAGGCGCTATAATAAAAATTTCATAAACTTCCATCAAGTAAAACCTACTAAAAACACAAAAGTTACTAGACTCCAGTCCAAAATTTGAGCTTTTAAACAAACAATACCTAAGAGACACTCGAAACAAACAAAATTTACATAATTGAAGCTTTTTAATTCAAATATTTTTTTTATATATATAAAACAAGGCAAATTTATTTAAATTCAAGTCTACAGCGGATAATAGCGTGTCCTACTTGCAAATATATGTATTAAACATTTCAATACAAAACTACACGTAGATTTGAAATTAAAATTCTCTATGTAGAGACTCTTAGCTGTGAAAATGGAATTGTAAAAAGGGTTATTGTAGTGAGATATTAAATGCTTCACTGGCTACCGTCCATTTTAAAATTAAAAGTTGAATTTTTATAATATTAATGTCCAAAGCTATCTTTGAATTTTAGCCTCTAGAGGCACGTAGCTCCATATCTTAAAATTACTGAACCGTTTTTGATTGTCAAAGTCAAAATATCTTTATTCCATAAAAATGCTTAACATTTACTTGGACATGTCATAAAAGTAGAAAAAAATGCAAAACAAAATAACCAAGAAAAATGTGCAATTTTGACTTGAAAAAAGCCCG
>DWNA01002736.1:0-11151 GCA_018249835.1 Heliconius besckei
CATTTAATGTAGATCAAAACTGTCTTTTACTGTTTTTCATTTTAATAAGTACTTTAGAAGTTGTTACAATATCAAAAAATCCTTGCTGCGAAACGGCTCGCCACTCGCCATGCGTCCGCCGCGCCCGTCTGCCTTACACACATCTGTGGTTCAGTGGTAGAATGCTCGCCTGCCACGCGGGCGGCCCGGGCACGATTCCCGGCCGATGCATTCTATTTAATTTTCCTCACAGGCAGCCACGGAGTGTTTGCTTTACGTCAGGGACAGAATACTCTCAGAAGACTCTTCAGCATTAACCACAAGCTCGAAAAAAAAACCCGCCTGCCTCTATAGCAACAAAGATTTAGATGCGTTTGCACGTATTGGATAATTGAAGTTGAATGTATTATTTCAGCGCGATATATTTGGTTTCATATTTTTTGTAGTAGTTATTAGTAGGTAGGCTTTTGTTTATAATTTCTTCCGTTTAAAAATAGGTATTTAACTATCTCAAAATAGTCATTTAAATATATTTTAATAAGTACTAGAAAAGATTAGTAGCACAAATATAAAATTACAGTACCTACTAAAAAATCATTGCTGTGTAAAACAATTGGGAAATCCTTATTGGAACTACGAAAATGCGGGTTGCATTAGGGTTTAATTAATTTTACATTATCTTAAGTGCTTTGCAAACATACATTATATGAATAATTCAGTAGTTAAAGCGGGCGAAGCCGCAAGAGGTTCGCTAGTTATTATATAAATTCAATTTATTATTTCCACTCCTACTTTTTGTCTTCAAAAAAATACTATATAATTTATAGGGATTTATGTGTAATAATATTCCACATATAATTTTAGTCTTAAGTAAAATATATTATTAAGCTAAGCTTACCATTCAGTGCTACTATAATGATAATAGTGTATGGTATTAATACTGTTAATGTTAATTCGTAATGCTTATGGTGGTTATACATCTATTGTAAATTAAATTTGTAAAGAACAATAATTTCTTGCTGGTTCTTCTCAGCAGAACTGCTTTCCAAGCCAATGGTCCTGTAGGACTAACACTACTTACATTTCTATGCAACTTGATGATTCAAAAGTGCTTGTAATGGCCTAATTAAATAAACAATATTTTAATTTTGCAGAGAGTGGCATATATGGGAGATGAACAGCAACAGGCTTTAAATGACAAACATCAAAGGAAATTACAACAAGAATATAAAAATATTGAAAAAGAACACTTGAAACATAAGTGTTGTAAGGTGATATATATATAATAATAATAATAATACTTTATTGCACATGAAAAAATATATATATAAAATTTACACAGAAAAAAAAAATTGAAAAGAAAAAGAAAACGAAGGATACATAGGTACTTAAATTAACATGTGCAATGGCGGCCTTATCACTGCAAGTGATCTCTTACAGGCATATATTTTATATTGCATAAAAATATACATATTAGGTGAATAGTATCCATATACATACATATAATATTAAAAAATACATATTTTGTAAATTGTTTTTCTTTAGCATTCAAAAAGAAAATCACCAACAATAGGAAGTGCAAGAAGTAAATCAAAATCTCCAGTGAACACACAAGTTGGTAGAGATTTTGAATATTCCTGGATGCCGGTACCGGAAAGCGATGGAAGCCTTGCAATACATACTATACCTAATACTAGAAAACAGGGGAATTCCGTGAAATTCAGCGGAACTGACAGCTATCATGAATATAGATCGCGCCATAAACACACTCCACCTACAAAAGAATCAAATGCCGATAAATCACATAAAAGACTAGTTGAAACTGTTATATTACAAAATGATTCTGATTACGAAACTTCTTCACGATCTGAAACGAGTTCTGTAGAAGAAAACCTGAGTCTAGTTAAGACTAAGTCGAAAGTTAATTCTAATATTGAGGACGCAGAGAGAATAATTATTTATAAGATTTTGGATTCGAAAAAAGAAAAGAAGAGTAAAACAAAAAATGGTAATTTGTCTAAAGCGGGCAAATCTTTAAGCAATAAATATGGTGATGATTCTAGACGAAAACCTCATGATAACATTAAAATACCCCAAAATATAGAAAATACTAAAGGTATTTCTGTTGAACAATTACATGAAGGTAGGTCTAGTTCCTTTCTTACTATTTTAATACAACATACTAATTTGACCTTTATTCATATAAAATTTTGGTCTGTGATATCAGCAATGAATTAGTATTTAGTTACCATACTATTCTTGAAAAATGTTTATATACAGCCAAATCATCATTGATCATGTTAATTATTTATTTTATTGACTTAGTAATAAAATTTTAATCACTTCTTGGTTCTAGGTGTGTACAAAGCTGTGAGTAATGATGGGTAAGTTTTTTGTTACTATTCGTTAATATATTTTTTAATGCCGGCTTATAAAAGTGCTAGGCACGTAGTAAGCAGAGAGATGTAGTTTAAAATCAGTCCATTCTTCACTCTTCGCCCTGATTGACATTGTGTGTAAAGTGGCGGAAATTAACGCTTCTCTTACCAGGGCGCGGAAACGAATATAATTAATTGCAATTGGTTATGGAATTGTAACTACGACCATCGCGTTTATACTTAGAAACTCCCATTGTGTCACAATCCTTTAATCTTTGTCCTATCACAAATATAGCATTTATATATATATATATATTTTTCTCTCAAGATCTTTTATCGTATAGCTTAATTTTTTTCCCTGCTATCTATTGCCTTTGTTCCTTAGACGAACCTACAATGTGACAAGTTGTTACACAGCAAATGTAGAAATGTGGCAAACATCCGCTGAACACAAGCCTTGGTGGTAATAATATTTAATATACTACAGTATATGTACTAAAGATAACTCAAATATTGTATATTAGTGTTACGGGGTTTTTCTTAAATTAAGTTATACGGGTGTAGCCAGGAGCGGAGTGTCTTAACACTAGGGCTCCTCCTGCCTTAAATTATATATATCACTATTTTTACTATCTAGTTTTGGTAAAGATATAAACGCCGTTAGGTTTCGCTACTCTACACGCAATGGCTCGAAATAAGGCGGAAAGTTAAGAATGTAAAGTGTTATAACACTAGGCTGTCTCTGCCTACCTCGAAACTAAAAAAATATGTAAATACGTAGAACTCATTCACTCTTTACTAACTTTTATGTATTAGAGAATGAATATCTCATATGATTAATTGAAAATAACATGTCAGTCAGGTGAAATATATGTATAACATATTTTTAAAATTACTTTTTTAGGGACAATATAACTTCCATGTACTTCCCGGAAAATCCAAAGAGTGACTTCAAAAATAATTGTAATGAAGATGAACAAAGTAAGGCAGCTAGAACTGAACAGTGCAATTGTGGCAATATCCTGGATAACAAAGGTATTTGTTAAAATTACTTATTATTTACTTTATTCCAGGTGAGGCCAATCGTGGTTGGTACAAGCCTACCACTGTAAACACAGGTTGTAGGTTCGATTACCAACCGAGGAAATAAAATAAGGATAATAAGGATGCAAAATGCAGCATTGAGTTCCACCGCTCAACACGCATTGCTCCCAGAATTCAGTGGAAAGTGAGGAACGGAAGATTCTTAAAGGGAATAAAGTGTCTTAACAGGATCCCAGGTTCACTCTGCTAAAAAAAATTTCCTACTAATAACTGAGGATATGTATTTAAATTAATTCCATTTTATCATTGAGTAACATAAATCTTATATTTTAAATTGTATTTTGAACTTTTTATTTTTATTATGCATACGTTTTTGTTTATCTTTTAGATCTTACAAAGGAATGTGGAGATAATTCTGAAAGGTTAGTATAATTCTTGTATTTATCATTGATAAAATAATATTTCATAGTATTACATTCCCTTGAATATGTTATATAACTACAATTATTGTTTTAGAACAACATCCGTAAAGAAATGTAAATGTGCAATCGAAAACGTTAACTTAATGCAGTCATCAGCAGCTACATCCACCACGTCGTTTCAGACTGCACACAATAAAGCTCCTAATGCCATCTCAGATAACGGTTTTCTTAAATTATTAAATGAAGGAGGTTTAGAAACGGGTAAATTTTTTATCGGCGCCTCTGGGTTTATTAAAGACGATAATTACGAAATGGTTATACAGTTAAGACAGAAGGAAGCAGAAAAGGCAACTGATAAAATTGTACCGCAAACGGAAGCCTCTATAAGAACAACAACAACTGATGAAAATAAAACACAATCTGGAAATCATGAAAATAAAGTATCAAAAGTGGATAATATGACCATACCGTTGAATATTACAGTGGATAAGCAAGTGCTGACAGAGAAAATCAGTGCAGAAATAGTATTGCAAAAAGAAGAAAACAATGAACAGAATGTAGTTGAATCAAATCAAACTAATAAATGTGAGAAGGCAGTGCATACTTCTTTTCAAGACAGTTACCCAATTCCTATAGAAGAGCCTAAAGCCGATCCTATACAAAGGCCGGCCACATCAACTTACACCCAAACTTCGTTTAATTCTTCAATTCAGCGACCGGTTTTCATGCACATGAGTTCATCAACTTCTACTGCATACATGAGTCCACCAGATATAATTCTGCCCAAGTTCTTAAGAAACAACTATGTTTTAAGTCAAGAGGAAATGTACGAGTCAGAAAACACTATTAGTCAATTAGATTCACAGTACGAAATTATAGAAAGTAGTAATTGTAAAGAACACAACGAAAATCGATTGAAAAAATGTACATGTCCTAAAAAGATAATTCGAGAGAGAAATAAAATCGATACCCCACCAAACACGCCTAAGAAACTTAAAAGTAAATTACTTAGTGAGCCCAATGAAACAAAAAAGCGTAAGTGTAAATGTCATAAGTGTAAAAGTCGGAGTGAGATAAAAATATGCTCTAAATCCCACAAGAGAAAATCGAATAGTTCTTTATACACAAAATCTTCAAAAGAAGTTATCCATATTAATCTAAAGTCACCTGCGTCAACATTGTCTAAACACAAAATTTGTAAATCATCTACAATAAAACAATCTGACCAAAAAATTAACCCTCGTTTGAAGACATACATTCATAAACTACTAGCTCTTAATGAGGAAGGATTAAAAGCAATAAAAATAATAAATCAAGATTGTAGCATTCCCACAACGCCAGGCAGCTCTATAATTAACTTACCAAGCAACAAAGATAAGCAGCCACATTTGGAAAAGAAAATATCACTTGAACAAATAAAAAATACTCTAAAGAATCAAATTTTAAAAGATAATCTTGATAAAAGCCAAGATCTTACGAAAACATCAAGTACAAAAAATACTGAGAGTCAAACTGATAAAGCTCATATAAAATCGACGAGATTAGTAAAAAAGAAGTCATTACATAAAGTTAAATCTCTGAATATTTCAAGGCACATACAGAAAAAGAGCAAATGTCATACTCAGCAATCTGCAAATTGTTCTAAGACGATGACATCGACTTCTTCATGTACACGAGAGGGTAAAAATATTGAAAAGAATACTCAAAGCAGAAGTAAGTCTTCCCCTACACCAACGCCTTATGAAAACATCGAGTACAATAATAGTACAAGTTCGGATATGGCAGATGGACTTGCTATAAGAAAGTACAAAAAGGTTGGCAAAAGTCGAAACGTTCAAGCTGGTTTCGGTAATTGTTTACCAAAATCTACTTCAAAACATTCATTAAAATATTTTCCATTACCACGACAAACAATGGCGTCTCCAATGTCATCGGATTGTGATATGATCCATTCACTACAAAAGCATGCGAATGTACAGCAACAAATACCATCAGTTTTGACTAATCAAACAAACGATACAACAGATACTGAAATAAATTTTATGAAGCTCGCAGAAGACAAACTTCATAACATGGAAAAAATAGCTGATTTGACTGATAAATGTACTAAACGCTTATCTAACTTAGCAAAAGTACTAGAAGAAGTTAGGAGAAATAAATCTTTAATTTACAGTCAAATTTCTACTTCTGATTCAAACTCAGAACCAGAAATTAGATCAGATAAAAGCGAGATAGCTATAACACCTACTCTTAATTCCAATGATTACTTCCACGATAAAGAAGTACATGAAATTAATAGTTCATTGACAACGAACTTATCGGGAAAAGGTTTACATATGACTGATCCTACAGAATGCACACCATTTTTAAAAGATATTCCTAAACCTGGCAGCTTCAAAATTTCTTCTAATGCAACATCTCCTACAAGTGACACAAGACATAAAATAAATCTGAATGCTGACCACAAGGGTCCAAAAACAAGAGGAAGGCCACCTCCTGCTTTAACAAGGGTGAATCTAAAGAGCGAACAAGAACCGTATGTAATACCCCATGAACTCTCAACAGTTATAGAAGTAGATTCTCCCATGAGTGTTAAACTGAAGAGTCAATCTTCGCGTCACGATACTAAATTTCAAACACCTGAGAAAACAAATAAAAGTAATGACGAAACTGATAACGTTAAATATACGACGACGGGCACATTTACTAAAAACAATGATCAACAAGTAAACCCGGATCTATTGCAGACCAGCGTTAATTTATCAAAACGTCAATCTAAAATAACATCCAATGAGTCGTCAGATGACTCTAAAATACGCATGATGGACATGAAACAGTTTAATGAAATCATGTTAAAACCGTTCATTAGTTTGCAAGATTATGCAAAACAATGCAATATTGGGCTAGATGAAGGATCTAATCTGGAAGATGCTGTAAAAGATGGCCCTGTGAACGATGAGTTAAGTTCCCTCCAATCAGATGGCAGCTTACCCGATGTAATTGCGGAACTATTGAAACGAAATATGATTAGCGAACCTTTCAATTATGACACAACCTCTAATGTCAATTCTACTACAATATCGACAGAGTCCACTTTGTCCCTGATAGCATTATCGAAAGCAAGAAAAACGAAAAAGAAATCAGGTATAATATTAAAAAACAAAGAACACTTGCAAGAAACCTCGGAATCGTTGAGCTTATCTTCTAATCCTGACTTGGAGCATGCATTTAAAAAGCTCGGCATGGGATGGGCTTCTTCTACATTGAAGAAAACTAAAGAAAGATTAGCACTGTCATCGTCTTCAAATACGTCCAGCTGTAGCATGACACAGTTTAAACTTAAAAGTTTTAGCCAGGACGTTCCTGCATTTGGATCAGATTCATCATCACCCTTAGCCGACGTTTCAAATACACGAGAAAAGAAAATATCGCCTACAGAACAAAAAGAGAATTCAAAAAATGTCGTCCAGCAGACGTCATTAGCTAATTCGATGACCGTTAAAGAATTTCTAACAAACGTCCTCGCCAACAAAATAACTTTTAGTAACAAATCTGACCGCAACGAAACGAATCGTACCAATCCTGAGTTTATATCACTTTACGAAACTAAAATGCCCGAAGATATTAAGCTTACTAAGATTCGAAACGATGAGGAGCAATCGAGTGTATCAAGTGCTAATAATAACAGAGCTCGAACTTCCACTCCGGTGCAGATTTATAAATCCACAGCGTATCAATCCAGCTCCAGCTCCAATATGTCCAACGGCCTGTTCAGTAACGCTGACGACCTATCGTCTGTTAAAGTGACATCGACCTCCATGCGCAATCATTCCACGTCCGACAAGGATGAACTTACCATTCCAAATTACAGTTTAAAAACAAGGAAAGGTTTCTCTGACCGCAGCAAAAGTGATTGATATTTTTCTAAATTATTTTTTAGTTATTTATGTGTTTGTAGGTATACAATTTTTTTATATAAACCTTTTTATGGTATGTTACTTAAAATGGATTGTTGTAAATTATTTTTATATGTATATTATGAATAAAATTATATATGGTTGTATTAGGTTCTTTAATTTATCTCAAATCATTTCTTAATCTATTTATTGATATTTTAATTTATTAACATAAAAAAAAAGTAATAACAAAGCTAGAAAGGCACTAAACTGTCATGTAATATAAATCTAATAATTTTAAAATTATTAGTTTTTTCTTAATCTTTATATTCATAACATAAAATTACCATAATTATATATTAAAAATGTTACAATTGCTTGTTTTTGATATATATATATAGATATGGATTCAGTCAATAAATATTTATATTTTGGAAGTGTTATTTCCAGAGGCAATACGTGTTAAGTGTCAGAATGGTGCGCTTTGCCTTAGTAATGGAGTGTGGAAATGAAAATAGTAAATATTTTATTTCCTTGAGTGGGAATCGAACCCACTACCCGCCTTCTTTCATATTCTTCTATAAAAATGTAGTAGTATTCTTATCAAAATATAAGATACAACGATATAACAATATTACAAATAAATTGACATGGAATTATAAATAAAAGCATTACTATATGAAGCAAAAATTTTATTAAAATAGTTTTGAAATTGTAAACATAATATTGACTTATTGTTTAATTATTTAAAGATTTCAAAAATCCTCCTAATCTGCACTGCATGTAAATACATAAGGCCTGGCCTAGTATTGTATCTTCTTTTATGTTGTAATGTTACATAAATTATTAATTGTTAACATAACTGCTAAGATCACAGAACACAAAATTAATTCCTATGCTAATAATAAATTAACTTAATAATAAATTTCCTACTTATACATTTATTTGTGTCCAACAGATATAAACTGAGATTGTCTTGTATTGAGATTGAGATTTTGTAATAACTGTCAAAAATTTATTTACATAATTTAACTATAATAAATATTTGAAGCTACATTTAAAATTTAATTTATTCTTTCTTTTCATTCTTATGTAAGAATCGTTGAGTCATGGAATAACCAATACCTATTGTAAGTGCTGCTACAACAGTTCCTTGGGCTGCAACTCTAAGTTGCATAAGAAACACACTCGTGCTCATTTTGCCTCTACTCTTGAACTTATAAGCACCATACCCACACACACCTATCAACCCTAATATACCTGAAAATCAAAATATATATTTTCAATATTTTTTTGTGATTTGGTTCCTCCGTCATAATAAATGCAGTAGACAATGTCTTGATTTCAAGGAAGAAAATGTATAAAATTTCAAAAAACTACAACTTTGGCTCATTATTTATTTAATTAGGCTTAATACTATATAGCAGTCTAGACAGATTGCTAAATAGTATTAAGCCTGGGAAAAAGCCCAGAGACATGTATCATGTATGTTTTATGACTTAGAGGTATGCCGAATAGCCATATTTAACAAAAACGATTGTCTAATTAGATTGATAGTTCATTAACATTACATAAACAATATTTGTATAAGTGTCATTATATGATAAGAACTTACAACTACCTAATGCTAAGAATTTAAAATATCAGAAAAATAAATACCTATAATCATAAAGGGTGAATCCTTCGATTTTCTTGCAAGGCGGTCTGCCTGAGATTCTTCATTGTATTCAAATATTTTTTGTGGATTCATTTTGAGATTCAATTACACTAAAATACAGATTACAATGTTGTTAGAAAAAATATTTTCTCATTAAAGTAATTAAAACAAATGTATTTTGTTCTTGATTATATAAGAGTAAATTAAAGTAAAATTGTAAAATATTTTACTGGCACATAATCAAAATATTGTTAAATATTATTTCGTAATACTATATATTCTTTGCATGCAATTTCAAACAATTACGACAATTATATATTTGCAATTTTGTACCTGTAGCCAATTCAAAATTCACTTTATTATATAATTTTAAATAGGAACTCCAATTTATTTAACCTTGCTCAAACTCACTCCATTTTTTCAGGACAAATTACGCAAGGTTTGACATTGACATTAACGCATAACGATTATTACTATACTCGATTCATTATAGCAAGAGACAAAAGGCAAACATGTCAAAAAAAGTTCTTTTACATGACAGGTTTGATGAACTTATTATATTAATTAAAAAATATATTTATCTATGTATTTATGGAAGTAATTAGTAAATGAATAAAAGATATAGCACAGTAAATAATATTATCTTATTATAGAAATAGCATACCGGTAAAGCTCGAAATAATTTTTTTACACTACAATATCCAATTATTTTCGTTAATATACTCTGAAATACAGTTAAGAAGAGGTAAAATAAATACAAAACGTATGTCGCGTTTGAATATCGTCGGTTGAATTGCATTAATTTGAACTATAGAAAAGTTTGACTTTTTTTTTGATATTATAAAACCTGTGTTCAATGAAAAAATAATAGTTTTTAAATATACTTTTATTAAATTAGTGAATAAATTTTACATTTTTAAATATAAATTATCATAAAAAAATACATTTAAAAATACTAATTGTCATTAATTAGGATCAAGTACTTATAGTATTGATTATTAAAATTTCTATATAAATTTGTGGATGTCGATGAAGTTATTTGTATAATATTTTGAATTTTTATAAAATTGAACATATATTTTTTAAAAAGAAGTAATTATGTTAAAAGAAACGAATACGAAAAGAAGTACGTAAAAAGAAACGAATACAATAAATAAAAAAAAATAAAGATTGTTTTTTTTTTAATTTAAATTTAATAATTTTTAAATACTTGACATGTAAAACACCCAAAAGCCACCTCTTCTCAAACTTGATACATATTAGTACATGACATTAAATGTTAAAATATTAAGTAGGTCATATATTTCGTATCTTAACGCGATTAACAACGATGATACTGGTAAACTGGGACGAATAGAAATACTGAATATAGCATAAAATGGTAACTGCCGTATGGTATACCCTTACCTTTCTGTAAGTTTCATACGTATAAACTATTTGAATTTTAATTTTTAATTTTTCATATTTCATATTAATAAATATGACGTTTTATACATAAAACAATAAAAATATGTGATTTAATTAATGTATAGTTAGGAGACTTCTACAGTCTAGTCTACGTCTTAGGAGTCGCTACAATATGTCAACTGTCAAATATAGTACTGCAATGTGTCAATGTCACTGTCAATGTCAAAATGCCCGCTCTTTTTATTTGTTATAAAAAGTTACTAATTTAAGCAGGAGGATATATTTGGCCCTCACCAATGAAGAGTAATTGTGTTCTGTGGCCCTCACATACGTGAGGTTACACGTGTTGTATAGTCTGGCAAATATGT
>DWNA01002737.1:0-11148 GCA_018249835.1 Heliconius besckei
TACAAATATATAAAAATATTTATATAAAAATTTGCTTCTACATATACTTTTGTATTTGTGTGTTTTTGATAAATGGCTTAATTAGCTTACAATACTAGTATGCCACTTACTGCGTTTCTTTTTTATTTATCCAATTTCTTTTTAAAAATATATTTAAAAAAAACTATGTATATGAATATCATAAATGTATCCCCCCTCTTTTGTATCTTATAGCATTTATGACAATATAAACTATAAATAAATTGAACCTTAATAACGTAGGTGCTAATATATTAAAATAATTAATTTTCTAGAACCGCCCAAGTGCCCAAGAGCGTTTATTCGGGCCGCCTAAAGAGAGTGACGACGCTACCTACAGTGCAAGACCAGCGCACGGACAAGGCTCTTTAGATAGACATAGATTACCTAATAATCCTGTAAGTTGATATTATTATGTTTGAATAGTTTTTACGTTATTTATGTGTTGAGTTCCACAACTCAACTTAACATAAGAAAACAAGTGCCTAACATAAGATTCTCGATTTTACTATTTTCTATTTGAGAATAAGCCTGAAGCTTTTTCTTTTTTTATTATTTATTTCTTATTTTAGATAAATGAATGATGATGAATCAATCGTAACTATAACGTAAGTGTGAGATATTATAAATATCTAACGACTCGAAAAATCTAACGCAACAGGCAATGTCTACACGGAAAGTGGAGAACGGAGTGTCTTTACACTAGATTCCCTCTGCCCACCCTGCTGTGTGCGGGATAGTTTAATTTTAATAAAAATATTTAATTTTTCTAGCAAAACTCATACGAAGGAAGTCCGGCGTACGAGTATAACGGTAACGGCAACTCGCTAGGCTCGTGTCGGTTACCGCCCAACGCCCCGGACGACCTTAAAGTCGCGCCTACTATGTAAGAATTGTTTTTATTTTATTATTCATAAGGATATATTGTTTTAACCATATGTTCATTTTATTCAAGAGTCATATCATTTGATATCATTTTTAGTAGAATTAATATCATAGATAATTGTTAAAAACAAATGACACTTTTAATGATGATTATTTTGATAAACCTAACTAACCTAAACTATGTGTAGTCTTTTTACTGTAAATGCGTTAAATTTGAACGTGTGAATTTGTTGTTATTTGAGTAACGTTTTGTATGTTAGAGTTAAATATATTCTGGTAAGCTATTTAGTTTGCTACATCGCTTAAGAATTGTGCTATTCAAATGTCTATACATTATTGATTTTTTGAATATATTCTTTTATTACAATTTTTAAATCTTCGAATTTTACAAAATAAACTTATCTGTCTGAAAAAAGAAATTTATAAATCGTTCCTTGTGTTTATGATAATTTTATATTTCATACAAGTCGATTCTTAGACAGTAAAAAATATTTATAGCTAGAATAAGTTACATTTACAATAGAACAGAGAACCTTAGGCTAACGATAACCAGTTTCTAAATACATTTAGCAACTTAATACAACTAGAAGTAATAAAAAAACCTTTTTCTATAGTAAAATGGACCCCCCACCCAACCCCGCTCAGAGTCCACAACGCAACTCTAACTCTCACGAACACAACTCCCTCGACTACAGTCGGACAGACAACACTTATAGGTGAGTTTGTTATATATAGCTATCTCTTTGGCACTGGTGTAATGACAGATAGTTCTGTCTCTTTCGCAATATATGTATGTGGAGATATAAAAGTGATGTGAATTAAGTTTTTAATAGTGTTGTGTAGTGCAAGTATTTATTTGGTGTGATATAAAACATTTTGTATGTTATAATTTACAATGAAATCCTTCAGGTATGGTAAATGCTTTCTAAGTTAAGTTATGGTTTGCAAAATGGTTACTTATGTTACGAGTTATTTTTGTAAAATTTTCTAAAGTTAGTTTAATTTTATGATTCTTGTATTTTATGTTTCATTACGTAGTAGTTTATCATAAAGAAATATTATTTTCAGTTTTTAAAAAAGTTTGCGACTACTTAAAATATATTTTCAATTATTATTTAATTTAAACTTCATCATTTCTATACTTTAAAGAGAACAATAGTTTTTTTCACCATTTAAAAGAACTTTTATCATTATAAATTGTAAAAGTTTTGTTTTATTTGAAAATAGTAAAGCGAAATCTTTAGTTACTTATAACTAAGTCGTATTTTTACTACCTGGCTGTTTTACGATACTTATTATTTTTTCTTAGCAACGAATAATTGAAAGTGCTCGTTAATCCTCTTATTATTATTTCTTATCTATGTTCAAGTCTGTTCAACTTTTTTTCTTTAAGTGTGGCCAGCTTTACTTCTCAAAAAATTTATAATAACACATAATAAAAAATTAATGCTTGTAATTTTGTAAAAATGTAACTTTAATGGGATATCACATCGTCGAATAGGTTCAATATTATATAATAATAAAAATTTGACTATTATATTATAAGCTTTAATATTATTTTTTATTTATTTATAACTAAACCATTATAAAAAGCAACATCAATATTAATCGCAGGCCACAAGACAATTACCGTACACCGCAAACTCGACCTCCCATGAATGGCAACAGTCCGCACGCGCAGAATCCCCATAACTCACTAAACTCCCATAATACTACTAATTCCCATAACTCACTCAATTCTCATAATACACCTAACCCCCATAATACTCCTAATTCCCATAACCCTAATGCACATAACACTCCTAACCCCCATAACTCTCCTAATTCTCATAATCCACTAAACCCCCATAACCCGCACACTGTGCAAGCCACGCCGATGCACGCGCGGGGACCTTCTTTACCTAACGTGCCGACTAACGATCATGCTAAATATAGGTAAGGTTTTCTAATTATCATTTGTTTAAATTTTGTTTGTTTTAGGGCGTGACTGTAACGCGACAATTGTGGGTTCAACCACATAAATAAATATTTCACTCGAGGAAGTGAAATATTTCTTTATGTTTATATTTCCATATCTTCGCTCTGGTGTCGAGGCAAAGCGCGGCGTTGAGTTCTGCCACTCAGCAATGCCTCCAGTATTCGGGAGAAAGTGGGAAACGGAGTGTCTTAACAAGAGGTTCCCCTTGCCTACCCTGCTGTGTGCGAGATACAGCGTGAAGCTGATAATTTGTTTTTATGCTTTAGATATTTATATAATAAAATAATCTAATAATTTACCATTAACATTATAAAAAATTATTCAAATCTATCTATTATTTAATTTATTCAAATCTATCTTTTATTTCAGTGCGCGTACAAACTCGGCGTCACAAGCGGACTACACCGGACGAGCGCCGCCATACAAACCTGTACCACCCCCTAAACCTAAGCACTACCGCGCACCTGACCCCTTACCGCACCCACAACACCCCCAACTCCCCCCGAACATGAACCACGTCAACCATGGACACCCACACCCGCCGCATCCCAGGAATGGAGTAAGTTTATATATTTTTTTGTTCTCTTTTTATCAGAATAGACCTAGAGGGGAACCTAATGATAAGCTAAGACCTACTTGTCCTCTAACCATCACTTTTGAACCTCCGCTCCATTTAATGTAAGTCCCTTCCACATCCTCCCACTTTGCCCCCAACCTGATCTTTGCTTAAAGATTTTGCCGTAAATTGGAAAAAGTTGATGACAGCCCAACTTATAAAATAAATATCGTGAGTTGCTTGGATTTTTTTCAGCTTCACGCTGTATCCCGCATGCAGCATAATTATAGAAAATTAATAACGCTTTTACAAGTAAAAACAGAAAGAAAAATCAATTTCATTTCACCAAATATTACTAGTTTCACGTACATAATTATAAGTCTTATGTTATATTTTTTTAATATTATATCTATATTATAAATATTAATTATTATATTTTATTAATTATCTATTAATTCCAGAGTATGGAAGCCGTCCCGGGCTCGGTGGGTAACGTGGGTGTTACCAGTGGGGCGGTGGGTGCGGGTTCAAATCCACACTATTCACACTCGCACTCACACTCGCAACCGCATCGCGCGTCACACACACATCCATATCACCAGGTACGAACTTGTTAAATGATTTTCATGGTATAATATTTTTTATACATCGTTATATATTGTAGAGATTTCTCTCTGTTATTAAATATTCGTAATATTATGAGTTTGCATTTTTAATTGCTATCAGATATGGTTGTGATAATTAAATATAACAAAAGTAAATAGAACAATTTAATATTTTACAATTTTATTATCCAAGAAAAAATACAATCAATTATAATCTTTTTTATATACCAACAGCAAAACATGTACGGCGCACAAATGAATCCGCAGTCACCTCCGTACGCGGGCCCGCCGCCGCACCGCGCTCTCAACCTGCCCCATAACCCCCATCTTATAGGTAATGTATGGATATAAAAACACACATATATATACTACTTATTGAAACTTTGTCTGTATATTTTATTTAAGGGTATTAATAAAATATTTATCTTAAGTATTTTTTGGAACAAAAAAAAAACGTAACCAAACGTCGTTTTTAGATTTAGCCGGCAGTCGAGAACAACGCGGCTCAGCGTTCGAGTTGTATAGAAAACCACAGCATATGCATAATATAAGGTAATGTCAATTTTATTTTGTATTCGCACTAAATTATAGACATATTTTTTATACTGTGCATGTTTCCAAATACCATGAATAAGAGACGGTGATACATTTTTTTTAAATTGTTCTTATATAGTAATAAAAAAATTCTTTTAGATTTTAAAATTTCAAGATTTAATTCAAAATGATATTGAAGACATTTTCTTACTTACTTGTTATTATTATATTCTTATTTTTGTAACCTTAGTATAATTTTTTCATTGGGTAATACTAATATGCTTAAAAGATTTTTGTAACAAAAAGGCGGATTGCTAGAATATTTGGTACTTTGGAAATAAATTTCTTAAAAACTTCTTTCTGTTGAAATTAATGGATCGATATAAAAAGAATATTATTCTTTTGTTTAAGATTTATATATTGTCTTACTTATAAGAGTTTATTACTTTTGTAGTCCTTTAGAGAAATGTGCACAAATGAAATATTATTTATTTTTGTAGTTTACCATGTAAATTTAAAACATTTTTTATTTGTTCCATTTCCTTGTAGCACCGTCTCTTCATAATTAATTTTCGTTTTCCTTAAAGGAACTCAGATCTTTAGACCCTCCCTGTACAATTTGCTCTAACATGCAAACACCAATCGCTTCACAACGACTAACAATGTCTTGTCGGAACATAATTAGTATGGTATCGTATGCGGTATTAAATATTATATATCTGTAACATATTATTATTTATCGGGTGTTTATATTTGAATCCTCTGTACAAAACTATTGGCAGTGCGTGTCTGCATTTTAGTGCAATTGTTTATATTTAAAGCATATTGAACTAACTTGTCTTTAGTTTGTTATTTTATTTTGATATTCTGTATTTCCTCATTGTTACAGTCTACTACAGTCAGCATTTTCTTCTTCTTTTATTATTCTCTTCAATGATATAATTTTTACTCGTACGTATTTTATCAGTTATTTTGCTATTTGTCTCTTTTTATATATAACTATTATTTATTTTAATGAATTCTTAATTCCCTCATTTCAGACATTTATTTCAATATGCTTTTAACAGTCACGAAATTCATCACTTATAAATTATTATCATTGTCAGTCGGGACATTTCAGAATTTTCAATATTTCATTATTTTCATATATATTTTATAAGTATTTGTATATATTTATTATATTACTCTTAGTATTGATTAATCTGAGGTGTCCATATGTCAGTATCATTGAGTAACTAAGTGGGTGTTTTGGTTGTGGGTTTCCGCAGCTCCGACGCGATGAACTCCAGCATGGAGCCCGACGAAACGTTCTCACCAAAAACTAAAAAGAAATTGTCCAAAAAGCCATCGTTCATTAAAAACGCCGTCCTCGATTTATTCCGCTCGAAATCCAAAAGTCAAAAAGTATCTCGACAGAAATCACTTTGTGAGAGTGACTTGCAACAGAGATACGCACAACAGATACCAATGCTGAGACGAGAGAAGTCAGACCTGGGCGATCTGACCATACATATGAGAAACACGCAAATAAGGAATCAAATGTTGCAACGCAGCAACTCGTCTTCATGCGAAAAGCCAGTTCTGAAACCAATATTAAAACGACAAAGTTCATTTTGTGACGATAGAGATGGCTCAACATATGTTATCAGAGATTACGATACAAGGCCTACAGAGAGCCAGTTACGGAGACAAAACTCCATGTGTGAAATAGAAACTGAACCGAAAGTTACCCCATTGTTACGTAGACAGAACTCTCTTATAGAATATAACCGGAGAGGTGTCTACGGTAACGCCAGCTTTAACATGATAACCAAAATAGACCCCATTTACCAAAGACAACAGCAAATAAAACATGAACCTTTTTACCCAACCCAACCTCTACCTCCAGAACCAATATACCAAAGCAAAGATCATATTGTATATGATCCTATTCCTAAGCCAAGGCGGACTTACGCCTCTTTATATGATACTTCAAGTGAAAATCCTTACGCTACTCGATCAGAGATATCAAATCAGAGTTTTGAAAGTCCTTATGGAAATAGAGATACAGTAGCTATGCCGTTGATAGAACCTCCTTATGCTACTAGAGCTGAATGTATAAGAGACGATGTATACGCTACTCGTGGTGAATTCATAGAGAATCCATACGCAATGAAACAGGACATTCCTAGAAAAAATGAACCCCTGTATAGTGAGTCACCTTATGCTAGTAAGGAACACATGCTCAGACAAAGAATGACATCTGAAAGTCCCTATACTACTAAAGAGGATATGCTACGTTCACGTTTTTCCGAATCACCCTATAATACAAAAGAAGAAATGTTAAAACAGAGAATGGATACATCGTTTAATTCAAAAGAGCCAATATACGGCAAAAGAACGTATGATCCGCCCCCAAGTACATCTTGGTCGGAAAATACATATGCAACTCGTCCTGAAAGAAAGTTGCACACACCACTTGACTACCCAGGCAGAATATCGCCTATGAGTAAATGTATGAGTGAACCTCCTTATGCCACTAGGACTGAAATGATGGCGAGAATAAATCAAACAGATTCACCATATGCCACTAGGTCTGAAGTTAAATCTAGTTGCTCCGACAACAACTATAACACGAGACGTGATTCCTTAGATTACTCCCCTCAAATAAGACCAGCTTCAGCCGAATGTACGTATGTGTCTAAACAAGAAATATTGTCACAAAAAGCTGCTTTACTTGCCAGTAAAGATCCTACATATGGTAAATTAGAAGAAAAATTGGAAATTATAAAACAAAGGAATCAAGCTAAAAAGGAAAAGATATATCAAACTAGACTTGAGGCAAATGAAAGTGATTCTGTAAAAAGTAGAGAGCCGTTATATGTTTCAAAAAGAGAACTCAAAGACAGTGTTATCTATGAATCTCACCAAGAAACTAAAGATATTCATCCCTCACTCAGCCGAGAAAGTAGCGCTAGAAGTAGTCCATACGAGCTTAGTGATGCAAATCACTTGTCTCGTCGAGAACCATTATATCAAACGCCAGCTGAAGCTATGAATGGTGAATGCGAGACATTCCAAGAAATAGATTTTTCGAAATTGCGATTAACAGAATCTAAAACCGATGCAGAAAAAGAAAAATCAAAAAATTTAGAAAACAATATACTTAAAGGGGAGCCTGTATATGCGCCAAGATTACACGGCAAAGCAGATCATATTTCAAATGCATTAAAAGTAACATCGTCACCGGTACCTTATGAATCCACTACGTCTATGGAAACTCATTATGCATCAGAGTGTAGTATGAATTTTGAAAATAAGCCACAAAGCACTCCTTATACTTCACAAGATTTACAAGATCGTTCTTTAAAAACTAACAGAACTGTCACATTTTGTGAAAAAATTGTCGAAAGAAGTGCAGAAAATAGTCAAGATACGTCAGATAATGCGTCTTCTAGTAAAAATGAGACAACAGTAATAAATAATGACAGTACAATCATCAATGCCGATATTTCAGAAGCAAATGAATGCGGAAACAAAGTAGACCAAGTAGAGCCGGACGGACCTCATACGACTTGGGGTATATTTGACAGCGAGGGTGGCGTTTTGGAAGATAGGAATTGGGGCGTTTCTCTCATAATTCCTCCGAAAGCTATCGCCCCGGGCATCAAGCAAAAGATCTATTTTACCGTTTCCGATCCGAGATTGAGTCAGCGAGTGGGGGGACCTCCCATCGATATGGATAACGGTAATGCTTTTGTAACGAAGCACGCGATGAATGTAGTTGCACTTACTAATTGGCGATTAACGTTTGCAAATTGAATGAAATTTTAAAACAAAAAATGGGTATAAACGGATAGGTTGTTTGGAAAGTTTTTATATTTGTTGTATTTGATATTTTGTATTGATTATACATATTGCATGGATATTGCATGTAAATAATAAACGTAGATTAGCGAATAGTTAGACCTTGATCCTCCCGAATATTACAATTAGGATTATTTCTGACAATAACCAACCACATCACCTCTTTTGAATATAACACTTTTATAATTCAAAAATCATTACACGTTAGTTGCAAAATAATTTATATCATATTAAATTATAATACATAATTTCAATCATTTAAATGTGTGTCGTTCATTTTATGCATCACTAACTTGGGGTTAAATTATTTGGTTATTTTTGCGCAGTTTCTACAATACAATACACTCGTACTTAAAAATAGAAGAGAAGAGACGAAGGCAGTGCTACGTACATCCGACCATGTGATCGTATGTTTAACACAAGTTTGATTAGTGCACTGTATATATGCAAAACATATGACGTTTTTTGAATTGACCTGTTTAAAATTTATTCATTTCAATGCATTTTGCATTTATAGTTTGTTTTCCATGCTGAGGTGTTTTGGTGATTTATGTATGGTGCTTGGTGATATTTCTCGTCATTTTCCGCTTTGCTTGTCTAACTAACCCTCTGCGTTAACGTGTTGCGATTTGTGTTTGTGTTTTTCGTTTGTCATTCTATATTAAAATATATAATAATAATAATAAAAGTCATTTATTTCTCGAACAAGTCTTAAAATTTTCTCTATTTTATTGACTTGATTATACTGATCTATATTTGGATTTTGCATTTTCCCTCTTACTTATTTAAATATTTTCACATTTTGTACATTTATCAATTATTTCACTATACATCCATTCGATTTACTTCATATAGTTTCATTTTTTTTATTTTTTTTTTATTTTATTTATTTATAACAAAGTACATTAAAATTAATTATTCTTCGCGGTCTTAAGCCCGAAATTTAAATTTATGAAATACATTTTAACATAGCGATACTCAAATCTGGCATCTTCAAATCTTAGACGTTTTCCAAAAGGCGCGTGCCTGAGTTCTGCTGCAATCAAATTTGTATATGTTTCTTTTAAATTAAACACTGTAGTTTAAACAGATGGAGCAATCTTATCCTTACTAGTAAGTTGTGGTCCTCAGACACTTATGTGCCTTCGGCTGCTACATTGTTATTTTCACTATTTACACTTTTCAATAATGTCTCTTTATCACCATTCGATTTTTCATTATATTCTATTCATATTTCTAGAAATGAATAAAAAACAGACCTAAGCAATTTTACAATAATCCCATTTTAAACAGGTGAAGCAATGCTATCCCCACTAGTGATGTGCGGGCCGCAGGGGCTGGTGTTCCTGCGTCCGGTGACGCTGCGACTTCCGCACTGCGCCAACGCGGTGCCGTCCCTCGGCCTGACCATCAAGGCCACGGACACGGAGGCCCACCTCAGCACCGACTGGGACCAGATACTGCTGCCCGCCACCACCACGCTCAACACCGTGGCCGTTAAAGTTGACCACTTTTAAGTTTCTACCAAATTAAATACAATGAGATATTTGATTTTTGAGATTTCATTGGACGCGTATATAGCTCTTTGCGGTCACGGATTGACTGATTATAAGATATACGCGTTTAATATTATGTATATGTTAAACATTATTTCCATAACCAGTGAATATGTAATTTTCGAAGATTTTTACGCCGTTATGCGACTATTATTTTGTCTGTAGGTAAAATTTAAATATTTGGTTGCAAATTATCTACAACAAGAATAATTCATAAAATGCACTATATATTTAAACACACTAATAGAGAACGTCTTCAAAAATATTCACCTGAAAAAAAAAACTAAACTATTTTTAAGAATTTTCGCCGCCAAAACACAGTCATTCACTTTTTGGCATTCACCCCACCTTAACTGATAAATAATTAATATAGATTAAGTGGTGCTAGTGACAACTAAAAAAGTATATGTAAGAAATGCATATCGATATGAATCTCCATTTTGGAATGTAACACGAATTATAATATGTTAATTAATTAAAAAATCATATTTAACTAAACGCCTTACCTTAGGTTAGTTATTAATTATTAACATTACGTTCATTCATTGTTATTGTCTCGTTGGATGTTAGCCACAGAGTAAAAATGGCATCCGAATTGGCTTCCACAGATACTAAATGGTTATTTAAAAGAGTATTCTTGCAATTAATTTGGTATTTTTTGGCTGAACGCCATAGTCATATGTGTATGTTAATGTATACCTAGACCTAGACTAAGAATATGTAAGTGGACACTGTATGTATATTTTAATTGTTGCAAGTGATTCGCTTATTTTACCTATGATTTTATTATTAAATTTGTATGTAATGAAAATTATTTATTGTTTCATTTTTTATTATCTCTCTGTTATGTATATGAAATTTATGATTCTATTGAATTGGATCAAAGGAAATATCATTAAGGCTGTCGTCGCACAGTGACATAAGCATGTTAGCTGTGAATGCGATGGTTGTGGATTCAAATCCCTTCTGGGGATTATTTATGAATATTTTTAATTCTTAGCTCGTTCATTCTAAGGAATGAACTGCTAAGGAAATGCTAAGGCACAACTATTGCCTTTTCCATTTAAATTAAAATAAATATGTACTCCAAGGATTGACTTAAAATATCGTCACTCGTGCATATATGAATGCGTTTAAATATAAAAAATACTTTATTTAATAGCAACGTTA
>DWNA01002738.1:0-11145 GCA_018249835.1 Heliconius besckei
TTTCATGCCCCCGAGTGGGAATCGAACCCATAACCGTCGCGATTACGTTACGTCCCCTATAGTAATATTTATAAAACTATAAATATTATTTATATTTATATTAGTTATAAATCTTAAGTGATAATATTATGTTTATACTAAAATAAACTGACTATTTAAAATACCAAAACATATTTAACATAAAAGATTTCAAATACAACCCAACGTTCTTAACATTATTGCATATAAATGAGAATACGCGTATCTCTTCCAATTATTACGATTCCGCTCGGTCTGAGCAAATATTTAGCTAGATCTAGATATTTATCTCGATGGTTATCGCCCGGCCGAAGCTCCGCGGGATCCATAATTGCCGCAATTAGTAATTTATTCATTGCTTTTGAATAATAAAGTTGTATATTTCACTGCGTTTAATGCCCACCGGTGACATCGTGTGATGTTTTAAACCCCGCGCGCCATACAGATCTACATTTTACAGTTCTTCTTGTTTGTTCGCTTCGTAGTTGAGTGGAAAATTTTGTAATGCGTTTGGTAGATTGTAATTTGTGTTCGTTTAGGTGGTTTTACGAGTAGATTTTTACAAGTAGATTTTTAATGTATTTTAATATTGATTGGTAGCGCGATGGGACACTGACGATAAATTTTATGATTATTGGTTCGATCCCCACTAGGGTTCACCAATTATTTTCAAGTCATCACAAAGCCTAGTTTGGAGTTCTGTCATCTTGAGTGGAAACGAAGTAAAGCTCAACATTGAGCTCCGCACCTCAACACCTCCTCACCACCTTAAGAATTCGGCGGAACTCGGTGGGGAACGGGGTGTCTTAACACTAGGTTCCCAGATTCCCTCTACCTACCCTGCTATGTGCGATGTAGGTACATCGTGGAGCTAAAAAATAGTTATTGTTTTAAATATTAATTCTGATGTTTAAAATTTGACAGCACCGTAATAATAATTGGTAAGCAATCAAGGTGAAAGTGAGGCATCTCGTCCTGGTTCTCGGTAACGCCTTGGCTTGCATAAAAATAAATGAGGTTTTGTTGCTGGTAATAAGCGTGGGCTACGCTCTCGTTTTCAATTAATTAGCCGCTCCGATTGATCACTTTCGCCGTGTGAAAAATTTACTACTCCTATACCTACCTCATTATGCTAATGATATTAATGAGTTCCGACTTCCTATTCAAAAGCTCACGTTATTGGAAGCATACATTAGAATTAATTAATTGGCCTATACATATAAAATTAATGAACGATAAAGTTAACTTTGAAATTTTAATGAATTTAATATTTGATATCAAATTTTGCATTTAGATGTACTATGTGTAGGTACCTTATGCTAAGATATGAGTCACTGATGTAAATCACTGTATCACATTTTTCTTACTTAATGTGATTAGTTATAGCTCTATGCTAAGCGTAAGCTTTGGCAGGCAAATAATTTTGTGTTAAGACAGTCTGTTTTCCGATCTGATTTCGAGTTAGAGGCATCGCGTTTTTAATGGCGAAAACCAACGCAATCAACGTATATATTTTAGTTTAGTGACTTTGTGAAACCAATTAAATATTTCAAAAATATATATATTATGATAATACTTTTTCTGCACGAACTGTACACCATAACGTATAACGTCGCACCGCCATTACGAAACCCATCTTTCTTCACCCGCGAGAGTATTTGTCGACACATCTCATAAATATTCCCTGTTCCGTACGTTACTGTTGGCAGTAATTTGGCAATAAGTCAACAGTTAATCTGATGCAAATTGCGTTCGTGTCTCTCGTTCTCGCTATCTGTTCGAGTGTCGCCGCGAGAAATGTTTTTGTGACCCAAAAACTTAATAATGGCGAAGGACATCACCTATTGACCGGAGATACGTTTTTACGACGCTTTCGCGGAATTCGTAATAGGTATGAGTAAAGAATCTATTTCGACGATCCCTAGGTAAAGAAAGTATCGAAATTGAATAATTAAAAGTATCTCTTATTGTCGTTTCTTTTACTAACTAGTGTTCTTAAATTATTTTTGATTTCTGAAGTATTACTAATATAAATTGTTTACAATAAGATTCCAAGGAAAACGTAAAATACCCCATTAAATCAGCATAAATCTATCTCGTGCAAATATTTTGCCATAGAGAACTAGTTGCGCCCACTGACCCCATTGCCATGAATACACCTCGGTCGACAGTCAGTCGATACAGGCTGTCATCGTTCGTTTGCCCGTTTGTTTACTGACGATCTATATTCATTGTATTGGCATACTTTGATTCGTTTAGACTTAAGTGATTTCTAAACTTTTTGATTTCAATAATATGTTTGGTATATGGGTTACCTAAATATTTTGTATGGTTTATACAATTGAAGAGTTACATATTGTTTTTCTTTTTGTTATGTACTTTGATCTTGGGTAATTTTACGTTCTTTTTAACTCATGTAATGAGGCACTCGTTGCATACATGCTTATTAAATTAAGAATTTACACAACTAAATCAGTTGTTCTACAATCCATGTCTTATACATGTCGCTATGTTTTTATACGTTTTCTAAAAATCATATATATCTCGGTACTAAGATTTAAGTTAATAAAGAAATTTTAAGAAAGCTCCTAATTTTATTTCTAATTAAAAATATATAAATATTTCTATTAGGAAAATTATAGAACAAGTTCATCAAAACCATAAAGTAATTCTTATTCGTAGATTTGCTGTGACAGGTATTGTCGACAGTATAATAGTAATCATTACATTTCCATGAATCATCTAGGTGGTCTAATCTAGTGCCACGCACTGTTAGCCGTGCGCCAGTACTTCCCGGCGCATCGATCATCAAGGCCACCTTATCTGTGTATAGGTAAATAAAAAGATAATAGATAAATAGATTGTAGCATAGATAAAGTTGCTAATATCGTATAAGTACACAGATATATCGATTGTTTTTTTTATAAATAAATAAAAAATATATAGGTAAAATATGTATATAGGTAAGTTTTTTTTTAGTTTAGGCCAGTCAGCAGGGGCCCACATTGGCGACTCACTTAACGCGACGAGTTGTGGGTTCGATTCCCACTCGAAGAATTAAAATATTTAATATTTTATTTCCTTGATCTGGTAACGAAGTAAAGAAATAAAAAAAAGATCGCAAAATTCGGTGAAAATTGGGGAACGGAAGTCTGAACGTTTTTCATGTTCCCTTTGCCTAAAAAAAATATTTTATTATTTATGAACATACTGTTTGTGGAAACTTTGTAGATACTTTAAAACAAGTAAAAACTAACTTTCTAAGGAGAAACTTGCACAGGACATAACAATGGTCGTGCCCACGCACTTTAATCTTGTCGTCTCATTTGCTCGGGAGATTACAAGACGTATAATATAGTATATAATACCTAGTAAGCTATGTTTTTCCATTTATACGATTTTTAAAATTTATTTTACCACTGTAATGTAAAGTTTTTTTTCATTAATAATTTCTGTTTAAAGTGCAACTATGCACTTACAGTGCTCGAAATATCGAATGTTCTTTCAATCTTAAAAAAATGAAATTGACAATAAAATAAATTATTATTTTATTTATAAATATAATAATAGTTCTAATATTAAAACTTCATAGTATAAATAAATAGATTGAATATAATACAGCAATGTGCATACTTTACGCGTTATCCTGGTGAAGCCCACGTGCCTGCGTCCTGCCTCTGATGGAGTGAAGTGATAAGATATCACCACTCGAATCATCATCTACGTGATATATAGCCACTTGTGACTGGATGCGGCACTAATATAGATTAAGTAATATATCAACAATAGTACATGTTACAATATGCATGTATTTCTAATATTTTAGTATTGAAATTGTTAATATGAAGAGTTAGTTACCTTAAATAAAATGAGATTGTAATTAAAAGAGTATTGCACATTCATATATGTGTATTTTATAATATAACTTCTATTTTCTTCAATTATTTCTCTTAAAATTAATTTATATTTTGTATATTGAATGTTCCGCAATAAGGGGGCTATTTTATGTATCACCATTTGTTACCTGCTTTGTTTTAATTATTTTAGCGGTAAACAGAGTGATTTGACTCTACTCTTTGCCTAACTTAATATGCGATATAAGGCACCAAGCTTAAGCTTCAGCTGCAAGTAATAAATTAAAAGTTGTCCAAAAAAACAAAAAGGTTCTTGCACACATTAAACACCAGCACCTCTCTAACCATAATGATAGCATGTCACACCTCATTAAGGTCAGTACACTATACTCGTAGGATAAACAGAGTTCATCCCGTGATCGATGGCGCGCCGTCTAACGGACCCCTTCCGGTGTGACAGCCATTCGCTGGGCATGCATAATATTTATTATCTAATGCTGAGTTGATTAGAAATGATATCAACTTTGAGAATGTTCATTTTATTGTGAACTATTTTATTTAGTTCTTGGGTGTGGGTTCTTTTAGTAACTTTTAGTACTCGTGTTTATTTATCTACATGTATAATATTAATAGGTGAACGACGATAGGCTCCTGGATATGTCTCCATTAAAAGCAGGAAGAATAGTGTTACATGTAAAATATGGATAAAAAAAAGTAAAAATGAAATTACTTTATATTTGTTTTTGGTGGCGGTAAAATGTTGATTAATCTTATTCTTCCTCTATAATTTTAGTGTTACTTCATGTGATACACAATTATATTAATCAATTTCATAGTATACGATTGATAGTGCCATGAACGATGTCTATGACATTTCTCAATGTTTTTTCTTCTGCATATGATGCACACAGTAATAGGTGTGTCGTAACGTCAGTGACAGTCAAACGCATCAATTGTTACCGTATCGGGATCCCGTAGGCTTACAATTTAAAAACGTCTTTTTAACTCGTAAATTTCTTTTAATTTATAGAATGCAACTCTTGCATTTTAGGGATATCAGAGAGAACTAACTATCTAGTATATCTTATCTTTTTGTTACTGTTTTCTGGTAGAACACCTAAATTTGTATGACTAATAGAAATTATACAATTGCAATATACTTTGAAGTAACGTACGAATTATATATAAGCTGCATTATAAATAAAATTTCCCAATTAAAAATACCATGCGTTACTTGGAATTTGATAATTTGCTCGAAATACTTGTAAAAAGTTGATTAAATGTTACCTATCACTACTAACAAAAAACTTCTGAAAAGTTCCATAAGAAAAAAAGCGATGCAAATAATTAAAATGTGTTATGAAAGATGAAAATATTTAAGGAAAAAATTCAATAGAAGTAAATTTAAGAGTACCGTTACATAAAAAGGAATGATCACGCTTTGACTTGTTCAAACACTGTTCAACAGTGACCCGTGTGACTAATTGTGGGCGAGCGTCTCTGGCTGCATTCTTATAATGGCAAATAAACCTATGGTCACGGTGCCACTCGTTTTAGTTTAGCTAATATATGAATAGGGCTACTAGAAATAAATGTGTAAATAATTAATTCCATGATATTTTAGAAAACGTTAAGTATCGATCGAATAATAAACCAAGAAAATCCATCTCCAAAAAAGACAGGAAAACATGAATATGGTACTTGAATTATCTTAAAATTACCAAGAAATCTTTTATTAATTTAACTTGCGCTATGACTGTTTTTAACTCGTAAATGATGCATGATTTCATTATCCAAACATTGCTTGCAAAAAGAAGACAATCCCCACGAATACAGGACACCTGGTAGCTCTGCTGAGTAAGCACCAAGCGTCTTTCTTTGTTTCACGTGAGTAACAGCAACGGAATTCAACTCTGCTGGACCCCACCACTAACTGCCCATTTCTTTGCTATACGATATCCTGGATAATTACCATATTACGTGAGATTGGTAATAAGGAAAAGATTGTGCATAATAAATTAGATATTATTTTTAATACGTGTATCGCATTATAATGTCTTGTTGTTTATCGAGTGCTGAGATACAGTTATTGCAACGACAGGCTATCTCGTATCTAAATAATGGTTATGTTTATTAGGTTTTAAACGGTCGCTGACATATCAGTGTCCTTACAGTTTGCATAGTTACATAGCAATGTGCGTAGATCTTTTTGTTTTTTCTTCATAGATTTTTGGAAAACATTTCAAATGGAATCCCATGAAATTCATATTTACAACCACGAAGCATATAATGAATTGTACTGTATTACGAATATATATAAAAATTGCAAATTACTTAGTTTCTACAAAATGAGGTAAAATTTTTCGTCTCATATCACAATATTTGGACCTGCAGTTCTTAAATAAAACCTATCATCTTGGGATATACTGTAGAGATCTTCTACAGTCCTATAATTTTTAAGCTTTATAATTTTTATTGCTTTTATTATATACATTTCAAGTTCATCTCACACTGCGTTTTTCGATTTGGAAGAGGAGTGTGGGAACTAACTACAGCGGAACACGCAAATCGTGCTTGTCCGATCAGTGTCATTGACCACTGTAGTTCTTACTTGTTTGAGGTAAGAGTTCTGTAATGGGTACTTGGCTCGAAAATAGCTAAATAATCAGCTTATATCTCGGTGCGTCGATACGGACAGCAATCTCAGCAATTTAATCACTAATAATAAATAAAATCTCTAAATGTAATTTAGTAGAGAAAAAAAAATTGTGCCTTAACAATACTGCCCTAGTTCCGTTAGCGCCGATAAATACGAACAGTATACAACTATTCAACGCATCAATTGAAATAAATTTGGGTGAAACACTAAAAAATAGTAAAAAATGTATGAATGTAAAACACTACAGCTGTTTTTGCATGTAACTGGAGTAAAGCCATTGTGAAAAATGTTACGACCTACAAATTGTCGATTTTGGCAATAAGCCAGTTTAAAAGTGGGCTGAACTCGAACAAATTGAGTTTTATCGTATCTCAATAGTATTGTTTACTTGCTGCTGTAAACATACTATGTATTTAACTGTAAATTTAGGTTCAGACTTTATTTCGCACTTTGCAGGGTAGGCAGAGAAAAAGAAACTCCATTTTGCGCTTTACGCCCGATTAATTGCCACGATGGCCTCAATTAAAGATGCATCGATTTATATATATTTAGGTCAATAATCCTTAATAATGGTTTCACTTAAGCGTCTTATTAAATCTTAAATTTAATACAACTATGACAAAAGAAACGAAACAAACTAGAATTGCGAAACGACTACTAAAATAACAATCTTATCTGATGTACGCAGACGTAGATGAGAGGGTGACAGCTAGAGACGCAGATCCAGAAGATCATATCACTGCAACATTGTTATAAACTGGTCTTACAAGTAAAATAAAAAATATTTTCTTAGAATACACTTAAATCGATGTACACTGTACAGTACGGTTGACTAGTCGTGGCTGCCCTGAAATTGGCTGAGTAGATTTGTTTTTTGGATTTTTTCTTACTTTTGATTAGTTTCTTACCGAGTAAACAATACGCTAAAGTTCACAAAAGCTAACTTTAGGGTCACTACTCGTCGACTGTACTGTATTGTATGTAATATTATAAAAAAGAGATAAATGGCCCTGATTCACGCTAGGCAGTAATTTACAAATTTCACCCATAATGTACGGAATGAAAGGTGTATGAAAGATGATAATAATTCACTAGATTTTCACCGAAATGTCCGGACGATATGTATCCGTATGTGTAGGGGACAGTAATGCTTTTGGGGTATCATTGCTATAAAATGTTTTTAGATGAATATAATTTCTTGTCTCTTCTTCTAGTCTTTTGTTTCATCATTTTCCGCGTTCTTACCCCGTTTCCGAGCGAAATACTTATGTTTTTAGCTAGGAGGTTCAAAATTTGCAGCCTCTGTACCGAATGGAATATTGAACCTACAATATAAACGGCCCATCATAAAAGCGTTACCGGTCGTTATCAATCAGACGTATTCGGGCATCACGGACGAATTGTTAATTCCTCGCAAATTTTTTTAATAGGCGATTTTATAGCCCTACCCGGTTTCGCATGATGGTCCAAAAAGTTTTGTACCAAAGAAATGAAAGCTTTTGGTAAAGCTTTTATTGATACGATACCTTGGCTTCTATAACTAAGTGTGGAAGCAAAATTAACCTTATAACAGTTTACAGTAAAGTCGACGAATTGTGGCCTCCCTGGAGTTAGGTTTTCAGAACTTTTGAGCATTGTGCATTCGGGTAGAAAATAAGAAAAATCGTAAAATCGAACGTACGCCATCTACAGCTAACTTTAAGGCGGCCACGACTCATCAACCGTATTAATGTAATGTATATTTTGTTTTTTATAATTGTATACATTTTAGCACTTCAAAGATGGAAAGAAACAGGTAGCGTGATATCCTACGGCTAAATAAGAACATGAGAATTCATTTAGAATATTATTTTTAAAAATAAACGCCACAGATATACATTTTTTGTCAAGAATTACCATTATAAAGGTAGGCGATCTGAGAAAGATTAAAAAGAAACTGAAAAACGAAGTCTTTTAACATTAGGTTCTCTCTGCCTTTATTGTTATATTCCAAATAATAATAACAAAATATTCAATTAAAATATATTAAGTAATTATTAAATATAATTTATACAATTTAGTAATACGTATTCGTATTTTAGTCCTTTAAACATAAAACAGTGCAGTCTAAGACGGGGTCCGTCCCGAATGGCGCGGCGGGTGGTCGGCCTCACAATACTGCCTTCGTTCTGTATGATGTATTTCTCATTCATTCGCATAAATTGAATTAACTGGGTGAACGCTAAATTAAATATTGTATGAGAACGCGTAGTGGAAAAGGGGTGGCTAAATAACTGTTTGTGGATCTTATTTAAGGTACCTATTAGGTAGCTAATATTAAGACTTAAGGAAGACCTAGTGGATTTAGTTTATTTTAATATAAAGTTGTTATTGCAAGTGGAGAATGGAGGATCTTGACACTGGGTTTCTCTACCTAGTTTACTACATGCAATGAGCTGGTCTTATTGCTTGCTGTACAAATAGTTGTGTCAGACACATTGCACCATTGACGTCCGCCACGTGACACCCAATGTCTCTATTTTTTGCGGAAAGCGTTGAACAGAATGTCTTAATATAAGGGTCTCTCTGCCTACCCTGCTATAGAAAGAGAGAGATAAAAATATATAATTATATGTACATAGACACAGCACCATAAAAAACATTAACACTAATCAGATTACCGCTCGAAGAATTCAGCATTCCACCGCGAAGTCTTACTTACGTGCACAGGTGTACAATAAAACCGTGTAATCTTCCATCGGTTTTTTATGCAAGTTGCGTTCCAAATTACGAGGAACAGATGATGCAATGGAAAGAAATGCGTCGCTTTGTCTGCCTGTCCGCCCTTGTGCTTATATGGGTGTGTTAGGCGTAGGCTAGTTTGTATGTTGAATTCTAATTGTTTATTTGTTTTCCCCTTTATTGTTCATCAGACAGTGTGGCTACTGGTATCAGCATATGTTCTTTACAAGTGTTTAATTTGTTTCTGTATTTTTTTTTGTCAAAATGTCAAATTTCATATTGATATTTTAATGTTTATGGTAGCGACACTAAGCCGTCTAAGTTCTGATAACAAGTAGATGTTTTAATTTATCATTTATTTTTATTATTAATAGTTAATTAATTATAATAGTTAATAAGGTGATGGTTATCATATAGTATGGTCTAGGCTTTAGCCATGCGTCAATAAACACATGTTACAGGATAAAAACAAAATGTTTGTCCTTCCTAATAAATCATTATTGTCGTTATTTGTCCTGTTGCGATAACGAGACAGGAATAAATTATTTGTTAGTCTCTTCCTTGTAAACATGTGTATGTATGTATAAACAACAGTTTAATTATGTTTTACAGGATTATTATGTATTATTTTATAAGTTGTAGCCCGCATCTTCGCTTGGGCGGACTACCAACTATAAAAATCCTTGATTTTTCCTGGTCTCGTAAGAATTTTGAGAAATGCACAAACACCGACATGCCAAATATTTTGGTCGGTGCCCATCTAAAAGAAAACTGGTGTGGGGGCACCACCGTATTTTTATTTTTATTTAATTTTAGTTTTAAAATTTAAAATAAACTTATACACAAAAAGGCAATCTAAATTTATAAAATAATTAAATCTGCACAACTGTGTTTATATTACAATTTCGAGCCACATTGTCATTATACAGCTGGCTTGGAAAGTCTCTAGATACGCTCGTGGTAGAGCGTATATAGATAAAAGTTAGAGAATGTGAGCCTACATTTCAAAATGCACTGTATACACGACTATCAAAATATGAATTAAATTAATTATTACGGATTGACTGGCGTTTAGAAGCCATCACACAAGTTTACGTTTAAGGTTATACCTGTCACTTTATATGTCCACCAAGGTACCCACCTTAGCTTGTAGGCGGATTTAAAACAATACTTTTAATGTATTATAATTTTAAAGCACTTTGGTGTTACGCCTTTCCCATATAATATGCTAACGCTAAGTCCAAGACAGTAGTAGGTAAATAATATGAAAAGCCTTTTATTTCTTGCTTAATAAATAAGTTACCTCTATTTTGATTGATTAAGATCAGTTAAAGTTCTATTTGTTTTAATTTCATTTTTATTTCAGGATTAGTAATATACATATCTATATTTTTCTATATTATTATTTGACTAGAAGAACCCCTCTAGGTAAAGGCGTCCCAAAAGCCACCAAGTAGGTACTTAGAATATTTTAAATAAATTCAATTTACTATTATTTTCCTTAGACGTTATTTGGACAATTTTAGAATTTATTTTTTAAATTTATTAAGACATTATACATACACTGTGAAGTATACGCAAGTAAATAAATAAAAATGGTGTGCGTGTTCGAACTAACAACGTCGTGTGTCTCGTAGGCGGGAATCTTTATTTACCCCCTAATAGCCGATAACAGCAAGAAACTCATTGTCTTTTCACTTCTTTTAATCGTTTTACATGTTTCCCCTTGTAATTTAGGAGTCGTGCCCCTTTTTTGTGTGTCTGTCCGATTGTTTACATAGAATACATGGCGTGGTAGAAGTGGCATACGTTAAATGTTATTATTTTTTAAAAATTACTATTAATGTTGTTGTTGTCTGTAAGTAAACGCAATGATTGTGGGTTTGATTTTCA
>DWNA01002739.1:0-11139 GCA_018249835.1 Heliconius besckei
ACTTACAAGTTAGGTCCCCTCTCCAATGAGAATTCACAATGGAACACCAATATCGATCGTTTCTCCTCTTTAGGTTTAACAGGCTCTTTTATTAATGATAAAACTTGTGACTGTGTGTGCAAATTTATTGCTCCCAATATATGGCCGCCATCATACTCGTAGGGATATCTACAGTCTATTACCTGGAAGAGAGAAAAAAACGGATTAATTATATAGAATGTCTAAACTTATATTACAGCCGAATTATACAATAGAGTCGATGAAACAAATTCGACACCAAAAACACATTTTTTCTAAAGTAAAAAAATGTTTCAATTTACCTTAAAATCATTAATACAGTGCGAATAATCCCCTTTTATTAGCCCGGCCAGTGTTTCACAGGATATAGATTTTAGATCTCTATGCTCGCCGATAGTTAGCGGTAGGGCAAAAGGTAGAGAGAAATCGCCTATTAAATCTGGATCTCCAGCAGCTAAAAAAGATATTTTGATAATTTTTTTATAGGTTTTGAGCGTGTTTTTGTATTTAAAATCAAAAAGTTGATATCAACATATTGATATCAGAAAGAACCATTTAGTTTACTAAACCAAAAAAATACGCATTTCTAATTTTAAATAATGAAAAAACACAAAAATTATTGACTTCTTTAAATTTAATACATAAAAAAAATGATATATTAAAACTGCAAGATTGACCAACAAAAAAATACTCACATCTAGCCAAAGCTGACATTATGGATGCGTTATTTTCCGAGAAAGCCCTTTGTAACACGGGCTTTCGAACTTTCAATGGACTCTGACAGTTAGATTTCCTCCGTTTACTCGAAACATTCTCCGTTTCGCTTCGCTCCGATCGCTTACTTGACTTTTTTGGGCTTTCCGTTATAGAAAAAAGCGAAACTTTAGCTTTAGGATTGAAACTTAAGCTCCTGTGGAACGGTCTTTTCAAGGAGAATGGTTCGAAATTATTTTTTATCTGTCCTGATAGTAGCTCATTCAAATTTTCCATTTTAGGTGAATTCGATATTTCGTCAATATCTAAAAATTGTTCTTCTAACTCAGAAATAAATCCACTTTCCATAGAAGTTGTAGATTCTGAGGGAAAAATCCTTAATTGTGTAGAAGATGGTGAAAGTGACATGGACCCTATACTTGAATCGCTACGTTCATGTCTCATAACATTTTTAGTAGGTGTCTCAGTAAACTTTAGTGATTTTTTAACTGAAATATTCTTTTTAGCTGCCGGTGAAGTGAATTCGAAACTTTCATCTTCAAAATTTAAAGTTCTTATCGGATTTTGCTTATTAAATGACGTGGAAGCCTCATGTTCTGATAGTGGAGCGCCAAAAATGAAATTTTTCGACTGGATCTTCCGTGAATTTTGTCTCCCACTGGATATTATGTCAGGGCTGTCAGTAGAGATTATTTCATATTTGGTACATTCGTCAAAATTATGCGATTCAAATTCTTCTTCCAAATCATGTAGCGTTTCAAACTCAGTGTCCAAAGTCTCCTCTTTTTCTGGCACAAAAATGTCCATTTTGGATTTTTTCTCATAGGAAGTAGATTGTAGGGCGTCTGTGAAGTCCAACTGTAAATAGAACAAAAAGGTAGATTTTTTTATAGTTCAACTGTTAAAATTTTAAAAATTGTCATGTATATTTTTTATTTAAACATAGTAGGATTGGCCAAAATTTTTTGTTAAGACACTCCATTCTATATTTTCTAGCTAGCAAGCAATATTCTTTCCCAAGTAGCGGAATGCAAGCTGGCCTTTGTCTTATCAGAGTACAGAAATAATAATGATTTAATTCATTTCATATAATCAATCATTCCCCCATGTGGAAAGCAACCCCACTAAGGTTGCATATACAGTTAAACAACTCAACTCTTTTATTATTTTTATTAATCATTTCCCTGAATGTGAATTGAACCCACAACCTGGTTGTTTATACTCAAACACAACTTATATTACTTATTTGTTCAATTCAAAACAATAAAAAAATTAAAAAACAAACTAACATTTTACCAAAAAGAAAAGTCCTGGCCATGAAAATTACTGAATTTTTTAAATTTTTTTATGGGAAAATAAAAAAAACACCAAATTCAGGTAATTTACCTTACTGATTGACCAGTTGTTGACTTTAGAAAAATTCCCAACAAATGAACAGTCCCTTGTTTCTTCTTCAACATCTAATTTCAAAAAAGTCTCACTTATAAAATTATTTTCCTTATTAGACATCCTAAATTTACTCCGTTCTTCAAAAATCCTAGTTATTTTAGAACTCCGCTTCAAAGTTCCACGGGTAGTCAATGGTGACAGTGAATTACGATCAATCTGAGGAGATTTCTTATCTAATAGAGGTGTTTTTTTCAATCTTTCTATAGTTGGTGAATCTTTTGGCCTGAATACAGGAGAATTAGTTATTTCTCCTAAAATTCTTCGCTTCGATGGTGTAGCTTTTGGGGAATTCAGCGGAGATTGTCTATTAAAATCTAATGAGTGTGGTATCATTTTAATTCTATAGTTATTTGTGATGGCCTCTTCTTGTTTCCTTTTTGTGGCACTGTTACCAGAGTTAATTTTGAAATTTTCTGTTATTAACCTGTAACAATAGGAAAAAATATTAAGTACTGCTTAATCTTTTTGTTAAATGTATATTAAATAACAAATAGTCAATAGTATTATATATTATTTAAATAATAAAATGTATGTACAATATTTGCATTAACGTCATTGTTTCTTTATCTTTAAAAAATAAAATGAGTTATGTAAAAAGGCATACAGATTGTTCTTAAGAATTTCTCAAAACACAAGTAAAATATTTTTAAAAAATATATGTAATTATACAGTAATGGCTATTAAATAATTAATAATTTTGTCACATTTATAAATTATAAATAATAATTAAAATTAATTATGTAATTGTCGATATATATAAATCGTCAATAATTAATACAAATTCAAAAAATAATAATTCAATTAATACAAATACCACTACATTAGTTCTTTAAAACTAACCTAAATTAAATATTAAATCACAACGCCCCACATTAAATAGTTTAACAAATCATTTGTAACAAAAAAATCGAAAGTCCCACGATATCTTTTAAAGATAACAATGAAAAAGATTACTTAAGGGGACTTTTTATTAACAAAATTCATATCGACTATTGAAAATAAACTGGATTTACTTATTACCTTTATAAAACATGGTGGCAAGAAGGTTATGTGAAGGTATTTTAATATAACATTCACATAGTGGCGTTTTAAAATTAAATAATGTATAATTTCTAAGTTTTGTCAGTAATTTCAGTCAGATTAAAAGGAAAGTGGACGGTAATAAATTCGCGCGGTTTAACTTGACGTGAGCTGTCAGATTAAAACGTAATTTTAACTTTTTTTAATGTAATAATTTGTATAGATTCTAATTAATTTTAGTTTATAAGTTATATGAATTGAATAAATAATTTCAGGAAAGAATTTATTATAAGATAAACAAAAAAAAACGGAACATTTATTAATTTGTTTAGATTGTAATTATTTCGTTGATAAGTTATTTGTATGTTAAATCAAATTTTACTTAAAAATATAAAATTGTCATAACAAAAAGTATAATAATGTATTTTTTATATTTCTTCTTATTTTCATATAGGTATTATATATAAATATTTAAAATACGGTACTACATTCTCTTTTTTGGTCTTATTACAAATAAGGCTAATTGTAAAATATGAAAGGTGCACATAATTTTGAATATATTTTACTATGATTTAGTTCATCAACAATGGATTTTAAAATATATGTTACATGACAATAGTGAAATCGGTTAAATGATCAATATTAAACAGTTTGGGCAATGCTGTAGTCGATCCTTATGAATAAATCTGTACATCTCCGTTATTACCAACGGACGGATGATATGTAATGGGATGGGAATATTAATATGATCTTCATACATCTCTCTCATCTGCCGTCGTGGCACAACGCAACAGCGTCTCATGATTGTGAGTTCGATTCTCACTCGGGACAATAGATTACTTTCATTTCTCAGCTCTTAACGCCTCTCCATTAAATTTAAATATTTAAAGAATCGGAAACGTTATTAAATGTACATTATCGTTTAAAAACCGTTAAGTGAATATTGTTCCCTATTTATTCTTGTACCAAAGACGCTAAATTTGCTCCCTAAGAGTTCTAACAATGCAGTCGTTGCAATCTTATCACGACTCTAAAGGCAGTTTTTTTGCTGGTAGCGGCATAACTGACGGGGGAACGACTTTGACGTAAAGTATATATCTATATATAAAACTCTTCCGTTACCGAGTGACAGACAGACAACGAACCAAAACTACTGGATTTGGAAAGTTGAAATTTGGCATGTACCTAGAAAAGTTAGAGAGTGTAGGGTACTAAGAGAGAAGTTCTCTATATTCCTGTTGTATCGGCGAAACGGTATTTCCATTTTACTTCTTTAGGTTGTGCTTTAGGTGGGCAACGACTAGTCTAAAATATTTTTTTACTTACTGCAATTTTAAATATTTCGATAATTACGAAGAACATAAGTAATAATTTGATGTGTATTTCCTTAATCAAAACAATGTTTTTGTCCTTCATCGAATACAGATTAAAAATAGAGGTGTGAACAACAGTTTGCACTTTTCGACTTTAATTAAGATTTTCAATTGATTGTTAAAACAATGGGATCACAAATGATTTGTATAACCGTCACAAAACCTGCCCGTTCCATACGATGCACCCAAATAACGTCCTTACAGCTTTGGGGACACAGCAAGTAGTTCTTTAAAACTAAAAAAGGGTTGCAGACAAAATATTTATTCAAATCAGGCGCTTTTGTGATTTTAGGCTGAATCAAGTGGTGCATCATTGTGCCTTTGCCTTTGTGTGTGTTGCATTAAAAAGAAAGCGAGTTTCTGAACGGTTTTGACGTTTGAATTTGGAACGTCTTGACGTTTTTTGCAACGGTTTTTTTACTTAAATCCTGTTTTAAATACTGTTATAATGGAGATAAACATTTCAATACGTCACTTAGTGTTTCTTTCAATTTCTAAATTATTTTGTATTAATAAATTGAAAAATAATAATGCAAGTACATAATATATTCAAGTTACTGTATGAGGAGACCCATTTCTGTAAGCAGACATGTTGGAACAAGTTCAAGAGTCAGCTGATTTTGATCCTTCTAAAGGGCCACGCTTTAAGTATCTTTGTTGGATCGGCTAGACTAGAGAATCCAACAGAGACACCAGCTGAAAAGGTGACCCATGAGACGTCCAGCTTGGTGAGATGACTTGCCATTTATTATGAAATACTAATATACGTATATTTTTTGCTAAGTGAATAATCTTAACATCTCTCTTTTTTTAAACGTATAAAAATTTAAGCAGATGAAATTCGGGCTCTCTTGGAAACCGTCCAAGCGCTCTAGTCAAGCACTCGAGATATTATATTTATTATATTATTTATTTAGCAACTGTTACGCAAATACTGAAAATCAAGGCAAAAAAGGACAGGTGTCAAACCGCGGTTTCTAAAAAAACTTAAGCAAAAACAGAGGCAAAACCAATTGGTAATCCGCGGAAATAGGATATAATATTTAAGTAAAACCGTTAACTTAACCACCATGTGTTTGCGAAGGTTAATTGAGGAATTCGAGCTCATCCTGATGCAGGATGCGGTTACAATATTTCACGCATAATCAGAGAGGAAACATATTGTTTATTTTCATTTTAAAACAAAAAAAAAATTATTTAAAGATATTATAAGACGCAAAGCTAAATTTAATATAATTAAAACAAATACCATAAATAATCTCCAAAAACTCATGGGATATTCTACTAAACCATCTACCTAATCACAAAAAGGTCAACTAAGAATCAAACGAGTGACCCTTGGAGCCAACAACATATTCCAAATACTGGGAACCAACAAAAATGCACTATCAGACTATAAATAAACGGTACAACACACAGGGTTGATAGCAACCCTCTGTGTGAAGAAAAAATCGATGGAAAACCGTTATAACGTATAGAGGGGTTGCATCCCTTACCGGCTTTCCTGTTACATGAGAGATATGATATGTCTATGCTGCCTAGTTGTATGATAGGAAATAAAAATGAAAAATAATAGTGATATCAAATATATATTTTTTATTTTCTTTCAGGTTGTGGAAACGATCCCACTGAGAGATTTTTTTTTCACTTTCCTTGCTTAATAGGTAACGGGAAAATAGGTAACGGAGTGTTGTAACACTAGGTTCCCTCTGTTTACTCTGCCATATGAGAGAACAGAGTGAAGCCGTTTTTTTTCTTCTTTAATATGACAAAATATCATTAAAAAACATGACTTTTGTAAATAAAAGATTAAGAGCTTCTGTAAAGGCGCGGTTTGTAGCGTTATTACCATCTTTACGAGAGCGTGGAGTAAACAGAGAGTTAGGACACGCCACGTGTCAATTGCGGCAACAAAAGTACACTTTGCGCACGCTACAGCTGACATCACACGTGCCCATCTACAGTTGGGGGAGTACAATTGGGTTCATTCAAGTTTATAAAAAAAAATAAGGCAAACTCTATGGGCACGTGCTATTAAACTAATGTTTGTTGCATTTAGTGTTAGTTGAGTGGCGGAACTAAACGCATTTTATCTATTTTGACATGTCACACACTGCACACACACTGCACACACACTGCAATACGATTACCTACAACTCTATAAATATCATACTATGCATGCATGTATAACAAATAAGGATATTTTATTAATATATTGATTATGTATGAGGAAATTACTTGTTTAGAATGGATTAAGTATTATTACATTTTAATGTTTAATCGTAAATAATAATTTAAGTTAAATCTATAACAATTGAATCATATTGTAATATAATTAATGATCATATTGTAATTTAATTAATGATCATTTTAAAAAGCCAACAGGCTAATAACGGGCAACGGCTAAAATGTATAAATCCTAATCATGAAATTCGAAAAAAAATAACGTGTTCCTAACAATAGAAGGCAACGGTAGTGCCGTTATCTGCCACTGCAACATTGTTTGGGTCAAAGGTAAGAGATCTTGCGATCGAAACGCGTGCCACAACATCTGCCATCTTGAAAGAAAAAAATAAATACAGACTGTACATATTTCTTTTTAATCCAACAATAGTACAACGACAAGTGAATTAAATCTATGCAGCTGGGTAATGCAGCTGCAAATAATTGGTACATATTGCACCTTTGCGTCTTGAGTTTGAGGCGAAGGCGTTGAGCCATTCGGCTTTTTCGTTTTTTTTTTAAATTCGCGAGCGCTGACCTTAATCGGAGCTAGGGGGAACTGGCAGATGATACTGATAAGATATGCACATCGATAATAGTTACATTTCACAACATTTTCAAGTTCATATATTTTATTTCATGGTCAATTTACACATGGTAACTAACATTATTTTTTTATTAATTATTATTTATTAATACAGCGTTACCTACACAATTATATTGCCGCCGCTGTATACCGGAATACAGGCAACTAGTCGGGATACAGAGGAAATCTTTAAACATTTCTTTATATTTGTTTAGCCTATATTTGTATAAAATAAATAAAGAATTTGGTCAAAATGTTATAAAAATCAAAATAAATCGATTTATCGAGCCCCTCACCGCGTCAGCCACCCTCGACGATCTGTAACGGTCACGGCTGTGTGTACGCTTACGTTCGGAAATGAACACTTTACTTGGCAAACCGCTTACTTGGCATTTCTAAATTTGTCTTTGCTTTGTAAATTTTGCGTTAAAGGTATTTTTAGTTTTTTTATACACCGGTGGTTGCGGTTTCGAGTCCTGTGCAGATCAAATCACACTTTCTCACAGTAAATGTGGTTAATTTAGTAATTTCTTATAAATTAACCCGAGTAAATGAGAATAAAAAATATATATACTTCTTTTGTTTCCTTTGTGTATGTTTCTTAAGTAAGACGTTTAAAAGACATAAAATAAGTAAAATAAGGTATATTCTTATTAGTAAATACTAGTGATAGAATAGCAAATAAAAATACCATTTATATACCAATTTTTAATACTTAATTTTAATCTTTAATTATACCAAATTTTTAGCAAAACATGTATTATTATTGTACGTGAATTGTGAATAGGATGGTATATAGCATAATAAAGCTGATCTATTATTTTGTGCGCACGTGCTTCCGTATCCGGTTAACTTAAAAACAAACAAAAACCGTAAAGAAACGATTTGGTTTTCTGTCTGTGCCAGACATTGTCAATAATAGTTTCCTGCTTAAAATGTGTTTTGAAAACAAAAACCTACTGTAACAATTGTTTCACTGTTAACGCGACGGTTGTTGGTTCGATTTAAATTATTAGACCCAGAAAAGTAAATGCAGTGTCTAAGTTATAAGCTGTATGTATGTATGACTCAAGTGGCCAGTAAATGTCGCGGTGAAAGACGATATACGATATACGAAGGGCCCTCGGCAAGTGGAGCTCAAATCCTGTACCAACATCCGGCGTTCATTCAAGAAACCTCAATGAATGGACATAATGTGTATTTATATATAGATATATTAACTCCTAAATACTAATAATGGGGAACGCAGTGTCTCAACACTGGGTTTCCTCTGCCTACCTAATTCTGTTTCAAAAACGGCCACCCATCGACAATATAGAAACTAAATATACAGCTTAACCTCGGTTACCTCCCCGTTGTACTCCCGCGTAGAACATATGGCGGCCGTGCCCACTCATATGTGACAGAATTTAAAACTAACATCTGTTTAGATTATGTTCAGTACATATAGCACGATAGGCAGAGGGAAACTAGCACTGAGACACGCGAGACATTGTGTGTTGAGTGGCGGAAACGCTGAGCTTTGTCTTGTTACCAGAGCGAACCAATAAAAATATTTGATTTCCCCAAGTGGGAATCGAACCCACAACTGACGCGTATACCGCCTAAATGAAAATCATTAATTATTACGTAGTTATGACTTAATGTCAGAATATTCCGTTTCCCGCTTCAAGATCAAAGTCACTGCTTGACAGGAAGGGTAAAGGAGACTGGGAGAAAGGGCTGAGGAGTATGTTTGGTTGAACTACTGGTGCATCTATCGATGAAGACTTCAGACTAGGTATACCTGCGGTCAGAGGTACCTCCCCAACATAACATCCATTATATTTTGAATGATAAGTAATAGTCACAAGAAATTGCTTTATATTGTCATGAAATTCCATAAAAGCGTAAAATCGGTAAAATCTTGCACGGTTTTGTAGTGATGTGCCTTAAAAAAAGGACCACACTCATATAGCAGGTTACGCCCGTCCTACTGGGATACAGCGTGGAGCTGTAAGATGCAATTCTTTAAATCGTCGTTATCTATGAAATATTGTTTAAAAACAACTAAATAAGCAAAAAAGTTATCGCGCAAAGATCTTCAGAAGTAATTTAAAAAAGGTCCGCGCCATTACAAAAATAGCGGCACGTTTGACAGCTCCAAATGTGCAGATTAAAATAGAAATTGTTTTAAGTTATAAATAACTTTTTTAAAAAATAAAAAAAGACTAACGGGTAACACTTTAGCTTTGGCTTTAAAAATATTATAAAATAGCATACAGCAGAGTAGGCAAAGGGAACCTGCACAACATCTTTATAATATATACAAGTACAGATTAATATGAGGCAAACCAAGTAAAGGTTAGACGCGACGCACTGTTTATCTTAGATGTAACGGAAACACACTCAAACAAGTGCCCAAATGGGCCAAGGACTTTAAAATTATTACAATTTTTAATCTGTAACGGTTTATTTTTTATTTTTGAAGTGAACTCTTTGTTCTTGGCCTTCGTGACGCGGGGTCAGCGCTTAACTCCGTAAACACGATGGTTGTAGGTTCGATCCTCATTTTGAAGAGTGATTTCCGTCAATCAAAATTTGTGTCTTAAAACAAAGTGCCTTCTGCCTATCCTGCTTTATGAGGGATACAGCGTGAAGCTGCGGACACAATGGCAGGAAAAGCCTAGTTTAGATTACAAAATGAGTGTTATTGTCTCAATTATTAGTGACCCACTTACAGCGCTCTGGCTGCAACCTATTTAGATATGAGTGGTCATATTACTCTTATTACACTCTTGCCTGTTTTACTATTTATGTAGGAATCAAAGGGATTTATATATAATTACGAAGGTATACCCAAAATAAAATCATTTTTCTACGAATTTGCTATACAATCTTTTAAAGTGGTTCTAGTGATATTTCTCTCCTTGTCTTTACAAAAATATAGACAAACTAAATCATTTCCCATGCCACTTTCCTTTGAAGCCAGTCGTAGAGTGCGGCTGTAAACGCGAGATGTTGTGGGTTCGATTTCCACCCATCACTCCGCTAACGAGGCAACACGCAAAGCCTAAAGAATTCGGCGAAAAGTGGGGTACGGAAGTACGTTAATTTGAACGGAGTGTCTTAATGGTTTTCAGGTTTCCTCCGCCGACCCTGCTAAGCGCGGGATCCAGCGTGAAGTCTAAAATAAAATTCGGAGTTTTTTTCACTTTAAATACAAAAACGTAAGTAAATTAAACTAGTATAATTCGCCTAACTATACAAAAATAACTAATTCATTATTACTATTAAGATCTAATTAACAAGAAATTCCAAATTATTTTCATTCATTGTTAAAACAAAAGGGTTTCATTTCTTAATTCCTTCTAAAATTAGAGTAATTTTAGCTTAGCTTAAGTAATTCAGAACTTTGTTCCTGGAACATAAGGTCTCTTTTCATTTGACAAATTCTCTCATAATAGGGTACATTCAGTAAGAACCGTTGAAATTACGTCATAGCTCACAACGAGCCATATGAGTACTTTTGTATGCAAGTATACTTATGTGTGCAAGTTATTTTTAGTTTCACGCTGTATCCCGCATACACGCATCGCTTAATATTCGAAATATTGCGTGTTGAATTGCGAAACTCAACGCTACACTTTAACTTACCCCAACAGAGGGAATTGAACCCACTACCATCGCGTTTCACTTGATATAATTTCAATTAACTAATATTTCTAAGTAATAATTATTACTTTTTTCTAACACTTTGCTCCCATAAGTATTTTT
>DWNA01002740.1:0-11139 GCA_018249835.1 Heliconius besckei
ACATGGCGGAATAAATTGCATGTCAAATTAATTATTTTAATATATTGGTATATATCGAAAATATTACAAATATGAGAAAAAAAAAGTATCCTATGTTCATCCCGAGACCCTCAAGTATCTCTATATGTGTATTTTATCACAATAGAATTAGCGGTTTGGCCCTGACTGCGTAAAAGACAGAAAGACAGACATACAGACAAGAGTTACTTTCGAATTTATAATATAGGTATGGATAGTCATTATTATTCAGGTAAACGTTAATGTATTATTTATGTAACGTTGCATATTAATTAAGTGATGTACTTTAAAAAATATTATTAATGAATTATCCGTAATGTATTAAAATTAAATCGAAATAATTATTTCAAGCTTAAGTTAAAACATACATATATATAACTAGCGGACGCGCGCAGCTTCGCTTGCGTATTGATTAGGGGTGAATCCTAATAAACCATGAAACACGTGTTCAATGAAATATTTTTAAGAGTCTCATTTTCAAATTTTATAAAAATCAGTGGCGATCTAAAGAGTTTCCATATAAACTTTCAATCCCTTATTTACACCCCTAGGGGATGAAGTAAAATAAATCACGAAACATGTGTTCAATGAAATATTTTTAAGAGGCTAAGTTTCGATTTTTATAAAAATCTGTGGCGATTTAAAGATTTTTCCATATTGACTTTCAACCCCTTATTTGCACCCCTAGAGGGAGAATTCTAGAAAACGATGAAACACGTGTTCAATAAAATATTTTTTAAAATCTAAATTTCAAATTTTATAAAAATCGGTGCCCATTTAAATTTTTTCCATACAAACTTTGAACCCTTATTTCACCCCTTTAGGGTTAACATTTTTTAAAATCCCTTTCATAGTGGATGTCCAGATTACGAAAGTAAACATATGTCCAAATTTCACGTTTCTACGCACAGCGGTTACGGCTGTGCGCGCGTCTTACTTCAGTCAGTGAGGACAAGTCCTTTTATATATATATATAGATTAAGGTTAAAAATTTCTTAACATTTATTCATTGTATACTAAATGTTTGTTTCAAAACAATGGCCCAGACGTTTCAACATAACATTGTATACATTCGAGATATGCATTCAACTAAAACCCTTGACAGAGACCCCATTGGGTCGACTGATAATAAAATGATGACACGCAGGCACAGACGAAACAGGCGTCGAGTGGAATATTACGAACCGATTACCGGGCTTTAGATAGCGTCATTAGTCAGCCCCAAGTATGGTGTGATTTAGATTTTTAATTATAGGTATCTACTAATAATCGTACTAATAATCATCCGATAAATTATTTGATTCATACGTATTACGTTATTAGTGTTTACGTTTTTGGTGCGAAATGTACGGTTTTTAAGAGTGTACGATCTTTATTTGTATACAATTATGTATTATAATGTGATGATAAGATTGTTTTGGTTGATGCATAAAATTTTTTTTACTAGAAAAAAAAATATGTTTTTTTTTTATAATTTCGAAATTGTATACTTAGTTTCAATGTTGTAAACGTTGACTTTATTACGCTTTTAGTGTGTATATGAACTTTTGAAATTTAATAAAATTACAATGTTAAAAATGAAATCAGCTTCGCGCTGTATTTATTTTATTATATTACTTTACAACTATCGCAGATTGTTTTATTTGAAAATATAATAAAATCGTAACGGATCGATGTTTGTACATGTGAGACAGAAGAAATTTTTTTTATTGATGACATTGAATAACGTAATAGAACTAAAAATTATGGTTCTTAATTTTTTTGCCTTCTAATGTCTGAAACGGTTTACCGATTTTTTACAGTTTAGCATTATTGTATTTCGGCAAGCTGCTTCTTTTTTTTAATATTTAATGTTTGAAAACGAAGGTTATGCAGTTTAGTCAATTATTAGTTATGTAGTTCATGTAGGCGAAGCCGCAAGCGCAAGTTTTAAATAAAAATAAAAATCCAACACTCCGACATCGTTTACTGAAAACCTTTTTTGTTTATTTTCGTAAGCGTATCTATTGAGGTTACATAATTAAAAATAACATAGAAGTTAAAACGTTTAGCAAGTTTGATATTCAAACTTTCCCTTCACTTATGACATGCAATTGGTGCCGAAGTAACATGATCATCATGCAATTTTTCACATCATGCTCAAGCTAGTCGAGTGTGAAATTTTATTGTTTTCGAATGGCTAAGTCTTGTGATTCATTCGCGATCTTCTTATACTTATTTAAATAGTTATTTTGACGGTATCATCGATTTTATCTCCATATTTTTAATTACATGCTGTTTCCCGCATATCGCAGGGCAGGCAGAGGGAACCTGGAAACCTAATGTTAAGGCACTTCGTTTCCGTTAAGAACTCTACAGTTGGTATATGTCGTTATGGATATTATATTTGTATTAATATTTTCATATGTTTATCGAATTATCTAAAGTACAGTACAGTTAATGTCGAAGTTTCTGTCGAAATCCAATACTGGGTCGAATGACCAACTATAGATATGTCGAATAAAAAAATTGAATGGAATTTGAACTCAAAATCGTGGAGATAAGTATCAATTGCACCTCATTCAAATTATTTTATTGAGGCATGTTTTGTTTTTCATATAATATGCAAAAACTTCTTACAAATTAATTAATATATGAATTTATCATTACTTTATACTATCAACATTTCCTTCTCTTCTACATTTTACTTCTCTTCTACATTTTACCTTTTACCACAGTCGATTAAGAAACACAATAGTAGTAAATATTGATTTTTTAATCATCCATTTTAGTGGTTTCGGCTATATCGTGGGGTCGGTAATGGGTGCAGCAACCGGCAACTGGCGTTGGGGCTTACGAGTCACCCCATTTTTGGGCGCTATAGCCGTAGCGCTCATAATGTGGGTCATGCAAAATCCGGCGCGGGGTCAGGCTGAAGAGAGTCTCATGAAACCTACATCGTATAAAGATGATTTGAAATCTCTTGTAAGGAAGTGAGTACTTGTTAATGTTTTTTTTGTGTAATTTATTGTCTATGCAAGTGTAGTTAGAGCGTTAAACTGTTTTTAATTGTTTCATGTATTTAAAAAAAAACAAAACAAAAAAGAATAGGTCTTAAAATTTACTTTTAAGTTAAAAAACTAAACAATCTAAATTTCACTTTTATTTATAATAAGATATGTATATTTCAGTCCTTCATTCATGTTGTCGACATTGGCATTCACTTGCGTTGCATTTGTCACTGGCGCCCTGGCATGGTGGGGGCCCCAATTCATTTTCCTCGGGCTCAACCTTCAGCCCGGCAATGACGTCACTTTGGAGAGGTGAGAAAGTAACTTTTCAAAACAAGATGCAATAATTTTTCTATAAGGTTACAATTATTGGTCTTTAAATATAAAAGCAACTATTTTTAAATAAATACATAGGTCAGTATGGTAGTTCTGTTCGTATGGTAAAACATAAACAGAAGTAAAATATTTGCAGCATATTTATTTCAATTTTATAAAAATTCTTAGACATATATAAGCAATGCCCATAGTTAAGAACTACTTCATAGTCATACTACGAACTCGTGGCATTAAATGGAAGGGTTTCCTGGGTCTGATATAGTTATAAACTTGTGAACAGAAATAGAAGAATATTAATAATAAGGAAAATAACATGGGTAAAGAACTAATTGTACTAACTAATTGTACCTTTATTACCTTAATTGAATATCCAAAATAATTATACCTAAAAATGGACAAAATAATACAAATTATATATAGTATAATTACAAAAAAACTGCGATAAATGTTCATTTACATGAAATTAATTTCACATCAATTACTAATTTAATTTCAAATCATTTAACATCTTAAAACTTTATAGCCACACACGTATACTTTAATAGGGGTAAAAACAAATAAAAATAATTGTACACTGTTAATTTACATATTTTATAGATAGTAATTAATTATTATAATTCAATATTTTATTTTATTCGCTTCTATCTGTAGCTTCGCTCGCGTTGACTTCAGCTTTTTATAGACGACACAGATAATGAAAACTAACTTTTGTGCCATATTGAAATTATTTTGCTTTCGTTTTGCGTATCTGTAATTATTCGTATGGTAAGTTACAAGTTCAATTAAACTATTTAAGCCAATAGTCATTAAAAATGTTAAGAAACATATTTTATAAATGAAAATGCTTAACGCGTCACTCTTTGCGCTTCTTTCGAATAATATTTAAAGAAAAATAATAATAAACACTAATTGTATTCAGATATATGCATAAAAGTTTTAATTTCACTTTACACACGCAAAGACACTAGAAAATACAAATTATTATACAGTCATATTTAGATTTTTATATTGTTACAATAATATTGATGGGAAATATTAATAATGAAAATGTAAAATGAACGAGTGATGGCGCACAAGTATAGGGTGTTTGTGTGGTGTGTGGTGGTAGCGTGTCGTACAAGTTCGGGCTGACGGGCATGGCGGCGGGCGCGCTTGGCGTGCCGGCGGGCGCGGCGCTGGCACAGCGGCTGCGGCGGCGCGCGCCCGACTGCGACCCGCTCATCTGCGGCGGCGCGCTGCTCGTCTCCGCGCCGCTCGTGTACCTGGCACTGGTGGCGCTGCAGCGGCCCGGCGCCGCGCCGCTCGCCTTCCTGCTCGTGTTCCTCGGCATGCTCGCCCTCAACCTCACCTGGTCCATCGTCGCCGATGTCGTGCTGGTGAGCGCCGACCTCCGACCCCCGGGATATTCCAACGAGACCTCCCTCCCCCACGCCTGTACCGAGACTCACTGATTGTCGTCATTCGCGCGCCATCGATAGCATGCTCATTACATACATATATATTGCGAGCTCATTTTGCTTGACGTTTGCATACAAACTTTTATATTATTTAATAGTAGGGTTTACACTGAACGTATAGTCTACATTCATTTTTTTGCTCGTGTAGCTTATTGTTATTTCTGCTTGGTTACGTCTTTCACGTTTGGTCCAAAACCACGTTTAGGGGTTCAAGTTATTATTAAGTTATATTTAGTAGAGCTTAAGTTTATTATTAATTTAGTAAAGGACTGTCACTGGTACAGCTCATATTATAGTTAAATTATACTATATCACGAATTTACTTTTATTTATGTGTATATTAGCTATTACCAGTGACAATCGCTTACATCCAACACGCAAAAATGCGTGATCAAAAGAATTCAATCGCACGTTTTATTTATTATTTTAACAAAAAAATATGAATCGGTTAAAGCAAAATTAGTCTATTTACAAAAAAAATAAAGAAAACGTGCGATACGTATACCGCCGCGGAGTACTGAGGTACTGGTGTATTGACGCGGGGTGTTGCACGAAGGGTATCGTTGATCTTCGGCTCGCTGACGATGATGTCGGGGCTGGTGGGCGTGCCGCTGGGCACGTGGCTGGGCGCGGCGCTGGTGAAGCGCTGGGGGCGTGCCCATGCTGTCATCTGCGGCGTCGGCCTGCTGCTCTCCGCGCCCGCCATGGCCCTCGCCATGATCACCACGGAGAAATACTTCTACGCGCCATTCGCTCTCATGTTCTTCGGAGAGTTAGCGCTCAATCTCAATTGGGCCATCGTTGCCGATATGTCGCTGGTAAGAATTTTGTAAGGGTTTGGGTTCACGAAATAGGGTTGTGACGTTTTTATTTTTTAGTTGTTTTTTTATACTACTGTAGAAAAGTCTTAAATGTGTGGAAGATAATGTAGTTTTATAGTAATTATCCAACACTAGTTAGTATAAATCTCACTATAAGTCGAATCCCATTGTGATGTATATAGTTATTTATAGTACAATAGGTATGACATAAAATTTAAGCCTTGTTCACTGATGCTGTATAGCATGGTATGAAAATGTGAGATTACGTACATGTCATTTCGTTTGTCTTAAAAAAATTGGATTTGGTTTGCATGGGTGTTTCCTTTTGATACATATATTTATTTACACTAGATAAATAAAAAAATACCCATATTTCAATGTAAATTAAAGTAATAAATATAAGAGATTTGTTAAAATAAATCTTCTTGATTGTAGACACATTAGTGTAAATAAATATATAATATCTTTGGTAGCATGTGTTCGAGTATGTTGTCGCTTCATAAGCATGCAGTTGAAATCAGTCAGTCACGAGTACAGTAATGTTTATTAAAAAATTATCTAAAATCTTGTTTTTATTGTGTACAAGTTTCTCGTTGGAATATTTCGAATATTTATAATAAATAAATAAACTGTGAGTGAGGACTGATTTCATTTAATTTTTGCAAAACAGCGACATCTATTGGAGTTTATGCAAATTTCTATGGCCTTTGATTCTCTTATATAAATCTATTGTTCTAATTTAGTATGATTGACATAGATGGCGCTGATTTTTAAAATATAAAATATTTGATTGGTTTAATAAAAAAGTATTTAATTTCATTAAAATTTGTCCTTGTTTAACATTAGTTTTCAAAGGATATTTGTTAAAATTTATCCTTCCTTACATTACACTTAATACCTATCATACGTATCGTAACATTTTATTTTATATTATTTTCAGTATGTGGTTGTTCCACCTAGAAGATCCACAGCTGAAGCTTTCCAGATATTGATTTCTCATATGTTTGGGGACGCTGGAAGTCCTTATTTAGTGGGATTGGTAAGATTTCATTAACATTATATTTTATTTTCTTTTTTCTTTGTATCCCGCCCCATAGCAAAGAGTATACAGAGTAAACTTGATCCATGAGCCAATTCCGTTTCCCCACTTTCCCCCGAATTCTGGAGACATAGCGTGTTGAGTGGCAAAACTAAACGCTATGTTTTGCCTTGTTTCCAGAGCGAGGAAGAGAAAATAATAAATATTTAATTGCCTCCAGTCCGAATCGAACCCATAACATGTCGCGTTTACAGTCGCACTATATTTTATTTGCAAATATAATGGGTCTTCATATGTTTGTATATTCAAGGGATTTAAAGATACTAAATATATATTTTTGGCATCCTTAACTATCATTTGTTGTCACTATACTTATCTCACCAGGTCCAAGTTGAAAACAAATTTAAAATGTGTCATTAATTTATTTCATGATGAAAAATCATAATTAATAATACTTGTTTATGCTATGTTTCCATTAATCGCCATGTTTTATACTATGTTTCATTCAGATATCGGAGAGTCTTAAGAAGTCATTATCACCTGCCACGGAGGCGCCGTCACAGGCTGTGAAATTCAGGTCACTGCAGTACGCACTGTTCATAACTTGCTTTGTTGAAGTGATTGGTGGCATTTTCTTCCTGATAACTGCTATCTACATTGTACGAGACAAGTTAAAAGTTGAGAGGGCCATTGCAGGTTAGTACTTCTAATATTTGTTTAAAAATTGATATTTGTGTTTTTTTTTCTTTTTATAAATACTAGTTTTAATTACTTTTTATCTTTCATATATCTTCGTTTATGTATTCTTCTGTAGTGTAACCTTGATTTAGTTTATATATTTAGTACCCATAGCTTTCAATACAATTAGTGAAACTTCACATTGTTTCAGTTGCTTCGAAAATAGTTTAGTTTTGGGTGAGTGTTTAGGATATGACTAACTGCTTACATAATTTTAGCTCTTATATTAAACAATGGGGATATTTACATACTTAAATATAAAGTTATATTTGATTAGTAATAATTATATATTATTTTTCTTTATTATAGAGGCAGAAGCACAAAGTGCTGAACCGTCTCACAGTAACGCCCAAGAAGACAACTTAGAAGGTGAATAAAGCAAGAGCGGTGTTACATCAGTCGTATTAAATTAGATCTTTGAAAGCTATAAACTTTCACTAATGCTGAAACATATTTCGATCAAATCATAAATGCAAGTGTTGTTACAATTCGCTTTAATCGATGATTAATCTAATTCAGGTCTCGAAACTTCCTATATCGATTATAAATTTGAATGTATTGATGCTTAATTTTGGTTGTATGTATTGTGTTAGCTTGATCATACATTTAGTGAATAAAAAGTATTATGTCTCAACACTATAATGTTGTAATATTAATATTGTTAAAAAAAATTGAAAGAGGCAGTTGTAGCTCAGGAGCACAGTGTCTGACTGTTAACGCAATGGTTTTGGTTTCGATTCCCACTCAATACCTATTATTGAGTGGGAAGGCAATTGGGGAAGGGGGTGTCTTAACACTAGGATCCCTTTGCCTTTTCTGCTGTATGTGGGATGTAGCGTGGAGCTAAAAAAATTAATAAATTTGAACTGCTAATGATTTGATTGGAATGCTATAAAGAAGACTGATCCGTAAATGCACAGCACTTGATCAAAGAGTATGGAGTTATGAAAGTGAGATAGGTTTATTAGAAAGGGAGTCGGCCGTCCCATACTTACTGGCTGCATTTGACACATGTGCCTACCAGATTACAAACAATAAATAAATACTATTTCTCTACTATTTATATCGGTACCAAATTAGTTTTAGCTTCGTATTTACTAAATAGGTTTAAAATATGATATATATTTGAAAAAAAATAATGTAATATTGATCCATTTTTTGATTATAATTAATAATTGGGTGCAGAGAACAGTGTTCCAACAGAAGGCTTCCTCTGCATATCTTGCTATATGTACGATACAGCGTGAAGCTAATAAAATATATTGATTTAAATAATAATACCGTATAATACATGACTATTTTAAATAAATAATATTTTTGTATTTGTAAGTTTGGTTTTAAATAAAAAATATTATTTGCCTATTTAGTGAATACGAGATGTAATCTTGATCAGATGTTTTTTTTTAGTGAATGGTAACGGGAATTAAATGCTTATTTAAATTACCTCAAGACTTTGTTACACAAGAAATAATTCAAAGTTTTATTTATTCATTTTTTTTTTGTGTTTGTAATTAATATTTTTTTGAATCTATAAATGCAATTTTGGATGGAATGTTACTTAAGTAAGGTTTTCGGAATTACATGTTATGTATTCGTATACAGTTTAACAAACTTGCCTTACAGAAGAATTTATATTTGATAGTTTGTCCAATTAGACAAAACTGCGATTATCTCATTATTATATTTTAATGTATTTGTATTAGTTAAAAATTATCACAAATATATATTTTATGATGTGCAATAGCAATAGATTAATTATATGACATTGTTTTATTATTAATTGATATCACCTAGCAATTTCAGTAATATCCATACATTAATATATTTTTTTAAATTATTGAGATATATACCAGTAGTGTCAATTAATATTAGATTTGTTTGGAAGTTAAACTGTATAGAATATTAATAAGACTGAATTGTTTGTTTAAAAAATCCTAATAATAATAATAGAGTTGTTTGTAAATATCGTGTAAAGTATGGAATTGAAAATAAATACATAATTTATTTTTTATAACAAGGTTTTATTTGTATAACGAACCCTGTCGTCACAATCATTTAATAACATGATTAAACATGGCACAATCAATCTATCAATCGGTGGGCAAATTGGAAACAACATACCTATTCAAAACTTATTATAAAATGCTGTTAAATTTTTCTATTCAACTAATGTAAAATATTACAATTCAAATTGTCACTGAAGAATAATCATTAAAAATATTATTAATAATCAAAAAACAAAATCAATAATTAAAATAGAATTGAAAACAGAAACATAAAATCTTGCACAGTCGTGTCATCATCACAAACTAGATTTTAATTAAAATAACAAATTAAAATTATATTCATTAAAATATCAACCGGCACAATTACGGAGATTCAAAGCCGCACTTCTAGCTATACGCTATTCAGTCAATACCAGACCGTATTTTGTGCGTTAAAAGTATCCTAAGTTAATAAAAAAAATAACAATGTATTCAGTCATTTTAGGACCTCAATAGGAGTTTTGAGGCATCACCGTTTTGAAAAAAAAAGAACAAATCATTCTTCTGAGCAGTAGCTATTAGTGGAATTTGTATCGTTAGTATCGAGTTCAACTCGTAATTTCTTTGGGATTGGTTCACACGAATTGTAACTGTCGCTCAGTGCTCTCTTCCCGGTCGCCACTAATTTTAAAACTGTAACATTTTTCTTGTTATTGTTCTCTTCTTCTGAATCGTCTTTTGGCAGAATAGAATCTTGATTTTCCTTTACTTGTGTTCGCGACAACAATTTATCTATCCTTATGATTACATCTCTGTCCTGTATAAAAATAGATTTCATATAATCAATGTAAATATTTATGAACAATACCAATAGTACTAAATTATTTTATTGTATACACCATTATAAGGTTAAAAAAATATATTGTAAACAAAAATATCCATATTCTACACACAGTTACGGAGCATGTTGAATGTCGGGACTAATTAACATTCCCAAATGGAATCGACCTCCCAACCACCACACCCACACCAGCGCCTAGTTACCTGCATCCACTCGTGCGCCAGCACGGCGTCGAGCGTGGCGCGCGCGCGCACGGGCACGGTGAGCATGGCGGCGACCAGGCGGCGCGCGGCCGGCGATACTCCGCGCCAGTGCGGCGCCGACACGCGGTACGCGCCCGCGCAGATCTGCTGGCGCAGGGACTGCTCGCGGTATTGCGGCGAGAACGGCAGGTAGCCCATTAGACTGCGACAGTACAATCAGTTAGCTGTGGGTGGCTGCGCAGATTTCATTTTAGGATTTTATTCTTAAAAAAATCAAAATCAGCTTCACACTGTATCCTCATAGCAGGGTAGGTAGAGGGAACATAGTGCTAAGACAGTCCGTTCCCTACTTTAACCGCCGAATTCCGGAGGCATTGCGTGGTGAGTGGCGGAACTCAACGCCGCGCTTTGTCTCGATACCAGAGCAATGAAAAATGAAAATATAAATGTACATAAATATGTCATTTTCTCAAGTGGGGATCGAACCCACGACCAGTCGCTTTTACATATGCACCTTGCGCCCCTATGCCATAACTGGCCTTAATTTTATTCTTATTTTCATTCTGAGTGTACTAAACTAAACTTTTAGATACCCTAATTTCATGGCAGTCACACGCAAGGCATCGAAATTTCAAGTGGGTATCATACTCACTACCGTCACGTTACAGTGACACCACACGTGTCCTTGCATCACGACGAATAAGAAACTAG
>DWNA01002741.1:0-11139 GCA_018249835.1 Heliconius besckei
TCTTTTTGATTATTTAAGCTTATATATTTCTTACTAATTCTATTGAAAATTGAAAATAATTTCATGAATATATTTAATAAATATTCTTATAGTTGAAGCAGGCGTAGCCGCGTCCGGGTCCGCTAGTGTAATATAAAAATGTGTAATGTACTTACATTTACTTTATATTTACGAATTAATCTAAACTGAATATTTGTGACATTTATAAATCCAACAATTAAGTGAACAAGCATCTAAAACAAAGAACATAATATTATAATCTATACTTATAATAAAATCTTAAGGATCGGTATTGTACTGTAGTACTTGGAAGATATTAACATTTTTTTTTATTGGGAACCATATATAGGAGATTCATATATAGTTAAAAAAGTTTAAGTTTTATTATTCTTTTCTCGATCAAATATTTAAATAAGTACCTACCATAAATTTTATAGGCCAATCAGTTTTCTCTAATGTGTGTAATATTTTTATATAGATATTCACATATTCTTTCCAATCAAGAACAGCCGTAGCATTATTTAGGATCTCCTTACAAGTTTAGAGCAAAATATCTTCACACGAAAATACAATAGACTATAGACCACCATAATAGGAATACGTCCAATCTCGGTACCCAAACGTATTAGTATCATATAGATTACTTTAAATCTATTATAAATAGATATATCCAATTGCATCCCAATTATAATATATAACGCATAAAAAATTATAAGTGATACCATGTAGAATATTAAAACTTTCGCCATATTTTTGCGAGTATTCTCAGAATAACTTTTGTCGTCTATTATTGTGTCAATCGATAAATAGTTCATTAGGTATTCCTCTTCTGTTTGCAGCGAACATGTTACAAATATAATATATTCTATTATTCTTTATAGCTCTTCTATATCGTCATATGATATTATTCTACCAATAGTTGCAACATAAACATACTGTACGCAGATAGCTCCTAACAATGCCTTAAAAGCGTACTTTAGCCAGATAGATATATTCCTAAAAATTATAATAAAAGCCAAAAATTATGCGCAGTTTTAAAATAAGGTTAACACCAAGCGAGTCGCCTCCGTAAGGAGCCATGTTTTAACTGATAGATGAAATTACTTTTGAATTGAGTATCCTGAAAAATAACAAAACTCGAACAACCGCGAGTCGGGCTTGCCCATCGAAGGTTCCGTACAAAAATTGGAGGTCTCGATCTGTTTCCTGAAATTCATGCTTAGCTTACCCAGAGTCCTTTCATCTGATACCTTCCTTAAACTAGCAGCTTTAATATTAAATTTTGCCCACTTTTAAGGCTATTATTTTTTTAAGATTTTACTACAAATGTATTGTATAGTCTTCGGAACTATTAAGTTCCGATTACGTCGATCCGTCGTTCCGATAATTAGGTTATAAGATTCCAAGAGTAGAAAAAATAAAGTGGCGAGAACTTAACACAGCGAAAGGAGGCAATTTTAGGGATAACATAATTGAACATTTTAATACTAACCCCTCTCTCGATACATTACCTATAATGCTATGGTCAAGATCAGGATATCTGTATTAGCAAGACCTAGTTGCACGCCCCTGAAATGCGTTTGCTTAGATGGGCCGTACGAGTTACCCTCAAAGACAGTATAAACAAAAGGAGTAGGGAGACACCTTACACTACCTAGTTGGCACATGTCCAAAAGGACATGAAGAGGCTAGGTCTTAAGACCGAAGACACTTGTCAATGAAATACTTGGCGCCGCATGATAAGGTAAGCCGACTTCGTGGATTACGCGAAGGCAAAGAAAAAAAGTATAGTTTTCAGATATACTATATTTCATAATTCTAGGTCAACCTCCCTCTTCATTTTGATTCCCTTTACAGTGTCGAAAAACGTGTGTTTGCGATAAAAACTGCCATATCTTTTTTTAAGTAAATGTCATGGACATAAGATTTTTTCAGGAAATCATGGGACCGTACATTTGAATATACGGTTTGAATTACAATTCGATATCTCCAAGCTTTCTTTAGATAAAGGCTCTTGACAGACAGACAGACGGACAACAAAGTGATCTTATAAGGGTTCTTTTTTTACTTTAACGGAACGGAACCCTAATTAATCATATTGATATAATAATCAGGATAAATTTTATAGAAATACCAAGTAATTACTAGTAGGAACATTGATTGGTTAGTACAAAATTATCTTTTTATTATATACCTATACTTTATTGCACATAAAATTTACACAAATTATATACAAACAGAAACAACATGTACCTACAATGAGGCGGCCTTCCAGGCTTAGTTGTTGGAGTTGTACAAAGTTATACGTTAACATTTGTACTTATTCTTTATATGTATTGATAGTTTTTAAAATAGAAGGAACGTCATCGCGCAGCAGCACAAGAGTAGAGTAAGAAAGGAAGGCCAGGAAGTGAAATATTTATTTACGTTTATATTTCCATTTTTTCGCTCTGGTGTAGCTAAAAGCGTGGCGTTGAGTTCCTCCACTGAACAAGCAATGCCACCAGAATTCGGCAGAAAGTGGGGAAAGGAGTGTCTTATTTACCGTTTCATGATTCCAGTACATTTTTTGGGAAATAATAAAATGGCGCATGATTCTAGGATAGGGGCTATACTAATATTAGATTGTTTTCGTAGACCAGCATTTAATAAAACACATATGAGTACCTATAGTAGTTATTTTATTTCACACATAGTTATTGACAAGAGTGCAAGTACTACAAGGATCAATTTAACGTGCAGTTACATTATTTCGAAATTCATAAATTTAACTGCAGGTACTAATATATAAGTAAATTAATTCTAAAGACTATTCCGCGTCCGAAATCCGAGAATTCCGGTCAAAAAACACCGGCCAATCAACGAATGAAGCGTCGCAATTGGAATTAGATTGGCCATACGACACGCTCCATCTAGATCCTGACCATATAGCGAAGCACTCAATGGATTGTTATCCTTAAGAAAAGAATAAACGTTGCCACGCTAATCTCCCATTTCTCCCATTTCATTATCTCCCATGCAAGATTTTAGTTTTGAGCGTAGCAAAACATGGGCAAGACTTAGAGCGAAATTAGACGTGAGGAAAGATCATGTAAAATGGACACACACTGCCCCAACTTGGGGATATAAGAATGTATATATGTCTAATCAAGGTATTATGTTTTTTGGAGTACATGTGTAAATTGTAATAAGCACACCAGATATGTTGCGGCAAGTGAAAGATATCCCAGCGGCAAACGCGAATATACTTGAAATGCCCTATAAATATAATATTTCATTGGATGTTCACGAAAGTACTTCAGTAGCTCACGCAAATTTGATCGTCGTCTTTCATCTGAAATCAAATATATACTTTTTAGGGTTCCGTAGCCGAACGGCAAAATACGGATCTATACTCGTATATGTACAAAATCATTTAAAAATATATTTTTTGAAAATAATATTAACTAAATTGCATATGCTATTATGTAATAGTCATTACGTTTTTTTTTTCTTTCAAATATTTTTTTTTTGAAAACAGTCTAAAATTGTTGATAATGAGCATAATTATTTCATAAATCTTATTATATATAGCTACACGCCACTACTATTTCCTATATGTAGCAGGGTAGGCAGACGGCGACTACTGTTAAGATACTCCGCTCCAAATGTTCGTGAGTGGCGGAACTTAACGCCGAGTTCTGCCTCGACACCAGGGCGATGAAATGAAAATATAAATGTAAATAATTTCCTCGAATGGGGATGGAATTCACAGCCATCGTGGCCCATAATCGAAATCTTATTAAATATTTATATTCTATTAACTTACTGTTACAAGTTATCATTCTATCGGCGATATGGATCTTCAGTGCATCTAGTTGATCTGTTATCATCTCCATCATTACTGATGGGTAAAATAAAACTGCATATTTGTATACAAGATATACTAAAATATGTATTGTCTTCAAATCAAACTGAAAATCCTGTTAATTGAATAAATTAAGTATTAACTATACATTGCTTGAAAAGTAAAAAGATGACTAGATAATTTATGTATGAAACATTTCTCACAAAGAGTCTTCTGTGAATGATTTTTATTATGTATTGGAAATAAGGAGTAGGGGAGTAGTGGCATGAATGAGCCAGGTATTGAAAAAGCTACTTGCATTATTCCAGTAGTTTGGTAACGGTTCTGGTTGCAAGTTTTATTTTTAAATTATTTATTAATTAAGGTAGGTGCGACCAATAAGGCGTAGCTAAGCGGGAATTAAATAAATTAAGAACTGTTTCAACGAATCAATAAGTTTTACTGTTAATTAAAAACGAAAAACGTCTAAATCTAAATTAAATGTTTGTAAAAACATTATCTATAGGCCTTATTAAACTATAATAGTATAATTAATTGATTATTGATGACGCGATGATCGCGAATAGTTTGTCTCTGCTAAACATACGACTTGAAACTAGGTACAGTGGTTCATGAAATTAAAAATAGTCTCAGTTTTGAAGCTGTTGGTCTGTATGTATACAAAGTACATAAATATTGTTATAATAATATAATAAGAATAATTCAATTTATAAATCTTTATTAAACATCCCTTATATGTTTTGCTTGTATCGTACTCATAACAAATTGTATTTATTTTTTCTTTTGCAAATCATAATATATTGCCAAAGATGGCACCCATTGTCTTATAATTTAAATGGAGAGAATTTTATGGAGATAATGTTATTAGAATATTTTTCGAGCATTTAGAATCAAATTGTCTACGGATCTACCATTCATCCTCTATATTAAACATTTTTGTATCTCAATAATGTACAACAATTCGCCGTTGTTCTTTTAAGAATTAATTTATTTCATTATTACAGCGAATGAGATTATCAAATTAATTGAACAGAGTACCTACAAGACCTCCTAATCTATATATATCTATATATATATATATATATATATATAATATATAAAATCGAAAGGTCACTCACTCATCACGAAATCTCAAAAACTACATGTGCTAGGAATCTGAAATTTTGCATAGGAGTTATTTATAGGACGTAGGTGCTCGCTAAGAATTTGCAATATTCGCCTTCTAAGGGGTTGTTTTTGGGGTTGAAAGTATGTATGAAACTTCGTTACTACAAATGCTAGAAGTCTCAAATTTTGCATGGAAGTCATTTATAGGACGTAGGTACTCATGGAGACAGAAATTAATAATAAGGTAGTTCACGCAGGCGAAGCCGCGGGCGGGCCGCTAGTTTATAATATAAAAATGTGTTATACTTACATTTGTTTTATATTTCAGAATTATTGTGAACTGTATATTTGTGATACTTATAAAACCAAGTATTAAGTGCACAAGCATCTAAAAACAACAATATAGTATTATAATTTTAAGTAAATAAATGCTTATATGAGCCCAGTCGTGGCAAATTGTAGGTTCGATTCTCACCCGAGCAAATGAAATATTAAATTTATAAATACTTAATATAAAATATTATTTTATTCGGTCTGGTAACGAGGCAAAGTAAAATATATCTTACTTTCATTTTTAAATTCTATAATTCAGTCACAATTTCACGTAGGAAAAAAATAGAGTGTAACGTGATCGAAGGATCAACGGTGGTCTATGGATAGGAGATCATATATTTGAATAATTACCTAAACATGCTCGCTGAGAAAAAAATATTAGTATAAGTACCTACCATAAATTTTATGGGCCATGCAGTTTTCCCTAATGTGTCCAATATTTTTATATAGATTTTCACATATTCTTTCCAATCAAGAACAGCCGTAGCATTATTTAGGATCTCCTTACGAAGTTTAGTGCAAAATATCTTGACACGAAAATACAATAGACTGAATACCACCACAATAGGAATACGTCCAACCTCGGTACCCCAACGTATGAGTATCATATATAATAAAGTAAATTTATTATGAGTAGATTCTTGCATACCAGGTTGCATCCAAATTACATAGAATAACGAACAAATAATTGTAAATAATGCAATGTAGCATATTAAAAATTTCGCTACATTTTTACGAGTACTTTTCGAATAACTTTTGTCGTCTATTATTGTGTCAATAGATAAATAGTTGATTAGGTATTCCTCTTCTGTTTGTAGCGAACATGTAACATAAATAACATACTCCACTAGTCTTGATATTTCGCTTATGTCGTCCAATGATATTATTTTACCAACAGTTGCAACGTAAACATACTGTACGCTGATAGCTACTAACAATGCCTTGATAGCGTACTTCAGCCATATATTTTCATAAAAATTATAATAAAATCCAAAAATCATACGCAGTTTTAAAATAAAGTTGACCAAGCCGCCTTCGTAACGAGTCATGTTCGTGTTTTAACTGATAGATGAAATGACTATTGAAATGAGTGACCTAGAAAAAGATTAATTATATTGAGTGCTTATCGTGAATCGGAATAGTTAATATAACAAATGAAATGGTTAATTATGTACATACCTGTACATTTTATAGAAATACCAACTAATTACTAGTAGGAACATTTTTCAGTACTATTATCTTTCTACAATGTATGTAAATTTATATATATAACATATAACTGAAGATAAAAATTTATACTTTAGATAACTGAAAGTAGAAAAATAAATACATTTAATTACATAAAGCTACGCGGACCAATATGATTATTTTTTGTTCCAGATCAAAGGTGTCTGTAATTTTTTGAAGGGTTTGCTTAAATCTGCAGGTATCTGTTTTTTTAATGAAACTTATTTTTAAGAATGATACATGACAAAAAAAATGCACAAGGAAATAAATAAAAGACGAAATAAAATATGAAATAGCTATATTTACAAAAATAATAAACCTATTTACAATTCACAGTTACTGCTCATTAAAAAAAATACGCAAAGTACGTCGAATGTTTATCTCTAAAGTAATAGTAAGTACTAAACAAAACATTATATTATTTTAATATAAAAAAGTTTAACTAAATTTTAGGTATTTCTTATATTTTTAATCCTCGTCTTTCATCTGCTAAGACTTTAATGTTTATATCACAGACACACGAGTCGTTTACAAAGGTTACCCTAATTTTGTAACCTAAATTATTTTCTTAATCCAACCCTTTCTATAGGGTCGGGTAAGAAATTAAATTGATTATAAAAATACGGTTTACGGTTTTTACATGTGGCAACACTACGCACCTGCTCTAATTACACTGCTATTTAAATTTAAATCATAATTTTTATTGCCACAACATTATCTCGACCACTTTAAATTCAATAATATTTAACTTTGTATTTATCTTCCGACACTGACTAGACATGATTATGTATTCATAATTAATGTAACATAGGTATCCATTAATTGTGTTAAAAGTTAATTATTGACGCAACACTCGATGAATTTTAATTATTTAAAATTTAGAACTCTATAAAATATTTTTATAATTATTTGTGTAACAAAAATAAGAACATTATTTTAATTATTTAACAAAAACAAAAACTCCGAAATATCAATTAAAAAATGTTAATTTAAAGTGTTATTAAGTTTTAGTTTTTAAGTAACATTGTGGATTTCTAAAAGGAAAACTTTTTTTAAAAGTAATTCTTTCTACTTAATAAGAAATAAAATGGTGCATTTGATTTGATAAAAAATTACTTAATTTTGTTAAAGTATTACGTAAAGCAGTCCATCGTTTATTTATAATACAGTAGAAAATATACCTACATATAATATTAATAATTTAATATAGCTATGTTATGACCACAGATGCTATAAATTACAATTAATAAGAAAAATTGTACTCATAAAAAATAAATACGTAAAGTTTAATGGTCGTGACTGTGTCCATGGTCAGAGCCATTGTCTGCAACGCTACCACCACCGTGCGAGTGACTGTGCGAATGTCCAGCTGAAAAAAATAATGTCACGTAAAAAAAATATACATAATATGTATATTTTATGCTGTATCTCGCTGTATCCCGCATGTAACAGGGTATAAGGGAACCGAGTGTTAAGACACTGTGTTCCAAGCTTTCCGCCGAATTCGAGGCAATGTGTGTTGAGGAGGTACGTATATTACAAGCCACAAACACTTTTTATTATTAAATTTTTCAGAAAACTATTAACCAATTTTGATCAGGAATGGCTGATCAAATAATTCCACCTATTTGAGCGAACCGAGCGGAGCGCTGTACTGGAGACTTTTTACACTCTTTGTCACTAATAGCCTCCCAAACGGTTTCACCGATTGAGATGAAAATTTGCAAACATATATGTTTGCAAATTTTGATATGACCACGTAGATGGTTTTAAGCGAAAAAAAATCTAAAAATTCAAAAATTCGTTTCTCGCTTCGCTCAACACGTAAACTCTACCGAGATACTGTCAAAATTGAGGTCCGGTTCGCGCCCCTAGTTATTATTCCAATTAGTTTTTTCGTATTTACGAATTTTTGTGATTTAATAATTGTTATACAAATTATAAGTATACTCACTTAGTAACTGTAATCCAAACATTAGTCCGAATCCTATGAGAGCAGCGAGGTACTGGAGGATGCCGGTTCTGTCACTCTTCCAGATTTCAAAGAATATAACGTAGAGTAGAGTGCCTGATGCCAAGCCCTGGAGTACTACTGAGTAGACTCCAGCTGCTGTCGCTCCTTCACCACCGACAAGTATTAAACCAATGCCAATACCAAGTGGTGATACAATGGCGAATGTAGTGATATATATAACAGAAAGCCAGGTCTTCGTACGAGTTGCAATTAGTTCTACGCCAATACAGAAAGCAATGACCAGCTTGTGGGCGGAGACGGCCCCTAACATGTACCTGTAATACATAAAGTTAAATTTACTCAAATTGAAATTGAACAAATAATTTATTTAATAAATAATAAATTATGTAAACCTTAATATTTCCATTATTACATATTTTTATTGAAAAATGGTCTATTTTAGTTTGCATTTTTACTCTTTGATATTTGTTATTAGTGGCCTATAATAATTAGCGCCATCTCGTGACAAATAGATAATTCAAATGAAACTTTAAAATGGCGTCTTTAAGCATCAAACTGCTATTTAATAATAGATGGCGTCACTTCACATGACTAAATCTAAATTAATTCATAGGTAGTAGCTTATTTAAATTAACGCTCACCAAACATTAGAGGTGCTTGATTCTAATCCAACAGCAAGACCTTCAAACAGTTCATGGATAGACAGAGCTAGTACGATGAGTAGACCGCGCAAAGCTGAGGTTACATCGTCGGCGTTGCTGACAGCCATGTGGCTGTGGCCATGGTGCACATGGTTGTTGTGATTATGATTTACTTCCAGGTCCTAAAAAGTTGGAATTACTCTATAACTTTGCTTATGTAATCCATAATCCATCCATGGATAGGCAAGAATTATTATAAAATTACAAGGCAGAAATACGAGCCAAAAATATTACATAATAGGCATTGGAAACTAAATACATTACGAATGTTTATTATATTCAGAAGTGTTTTTCAGCGGAAACTGAAAAAAATAATATAAAGACACTACATTCACCGATCCTAGACAACTGGTTCGCAAAATCTTTATAACTTACCTTGCTTTTTATAATTGATGCGGGATCAATAAGATCGGCGGTGGAATTCGTGACACTCTTATCACCCGTTTCCTTGCTCTCGCCGCTCGATACACTCCTACGAACGCTGAGGTTCCTTACTAGCGGTGAATTGCGGCCGTTCCTCTTTTCCCTCCGGTGGATGTATATATGAACCAGTTCTTCAACAAGGTACATAATGAAGAAGCCGCATATCATCAGTAGAGATGCCAAGGAGAAATCAAATTCTCCCATCAGGCCCGATGCTGGAAGGATAATAAATAGCAAATTATTTTTTGTTGTTTGCCAAATCGTGGCACAGGGGCACAAAGTCGTCAACGCGTCAGATTGTGGATTGGATTGCATTTTCTTGTCTCTGGTGTAGAGGAACCACCACTAAATAAATGTTAGAAACGTTCTGGGAACGAAGTTTCTTAACACTGGGTTCCCTCTAGCCACCCTGATGTGTACAGATAGGTACAGTGTGACGCTAAAATAAATATAAGATTTATTTATTTTATTTAAGAAGCATGCTTATTCTTTTTATAATACGCCATAATATTTCGTCGCAAAAAATAAAGTGAAACTGTCGTATTAAAGCACGAACTTCACGTGTTTTCATATAAAATTAACATTGGCCCAGAAGTTAAGTTGACTGAGCGAAGTCACCCAGCCATACTCACTTTTGCACATGTAGGTAATATAATATATTTAGTAACTTGTTTTTCCAAGTACCTAGTTTTAAATATATTTATTATTTAGTGAGATTTATTATTAAAAGATGAGTCGTGCTCGATGGGTGTGCGTGGATTAGAATCCTGCTCTGCTACTTCATTTTTTATTTTTTTTCCTTATCAAGACATTCCCCTGTTTTGCAATTCATCTGAATTTCCGTCTAAATTCGATTGGCAAGGCGGGAAAATGAAAATACAAATTTAAATATTTAATTTCCTCCAGTGGGGATCGAACCCAGAACCAGTCACGTTTACGCGAAAGTGGGGTCTTAGCACTAGGTTCCCTCCGCCTGCATTATTATGGTCCAAAACGACAATTTAGATAACGTCATGACAACCTATATAACGTAATAGTGGCCTATTCGAGCTATCTTTCCCTAATTTGTAATAGGTATATCGTCGAAGTAGGCCATGATATTGCTAAAACCGTCTAGTTCATGCGAGCGAAGTCACAAGTAATACACTAGTGTAAATATAAATCAGGCTCTCGATGAGATCATAGGGGATCTAATCGAGCGATCTTCACGATATTTTATTGATTAAAATCTAATAGTTTTGTAATTATGAACCGGAACTATATGAGGAAAACTCAAATGCATAATGCATTTTGTTAATATTACAAAATAAAAATATATATATATATATATATATATTGTCAATACTACGCAGACATATAGTAGGGTAGGCAGAGAGAACGTAAGAGACACTCCGTTCCCAACTTTCCGCCAAATTTTCGAGGCATTGCGTGTATAGTAGCGGAACTCCGTTTACTTGCCTTGGTACCAGAGCGTACAAATGAAAATATTAATAAATAATAATTCATTCCCCCGAGTGGGAATCGAC
>DWNA01002742.1:0-11139 GCA_018249835.1 Heliconius besckei
AGACGTTCCAAAGGGGGGATCTTTTTATTGATCTAAATTATTTTTGACATGTTACCTTTTTGTATAAAGCGGTAGTTATCTCCCCATAAAATGTCGATTGGGTGGTGATAATTTGTCAGTAACTAAAACATTATTTTTAAATGGTCGTTTAACATTATATTATAAGCTGGTGGTTAATGTTAAATGTTTCTTATTTAGTATTTTATATTTTGTCAGTCATAACTTAAACTTTAACCTTAATCCATGTGTTATTAAAATATTATTAAAATCGTCTACAGTTATTCTGTACACCGTTCCTCAAAGTATAAAACGCTATCTCACATATACATAAGAGATCAAAGGTGCACTAAACGTGCTTCCATCGGCGTTAAGTTACTCTACATGTAACGCGGACCGACCTCGACCGCACCGTCTATCATTATATAGCCCTTCCCTCGTCGGAATAAAGATCATTTTATAATAAGCTGAGACGCACATATGTGGTGTACCGTACAAGTTAGCCTCATTTGAACTTGCTTGAAAGTGCGTAGGTTTGGTAAAAGGTGCTTGTGTACACAAGATGCATACCTACGTGTGTAATACTCCTGTACACGAGTATTTAAACAGCTGATATCGCCGGCCTAAGTCGATGCTGTAGCCAGATTCAATATTTTTACACTAAACAAATATTAGAAACGCTTCCTTTCCGCTTTGAACTTTATTGAATTGAAAAGAGAAAGTTTACTCAAGGGATACCAGAGCCTCGTCTACAGTCCCATGTAGAGAAAGAACAACCAAAAATGAAACTAATCAAGCTCGTCCAAACGAACCAAGTCACGTACCTGAAATAATCACCTGGCCTTATTACAGAGTTGGATTTTCTAGCATTATTAAAAGGTTTTGTCTATCGTAAGTAGGTATCTCAATATACTTATTTTATTATTTTCACATAAAAATGTTTAAAAAAAATTTATAAACATCATTGTTAGTTATTTCAATGTTACTAAAAAAATCTTTAAAAAAATGTACATTTTTTAAATTAGACCGTGAATACGGGTATCGTTCGGCTCAAGTAAATTGCCTATCTGCCTATTGCCTATCCACTTCACCCGTTGTAATGGATTTGTCAACAAGTAACTCTATACGCTGAATTGAATTACTGAGACCCACTGCGTTTGCACATTTTAAATATGTATTTTATAATTGGATATCCCACGTGAAGGGTGCGTGGGGAATACGTACGTCCCATCCCGTTGCCACGATCGACTTGCTTTGTTTCGAGATCGTTACGCGATTGCGGCTTTTAAACATGACAATTTGGTTTTGTCTATTTTTATTTATTGGGTTTTTTTTTATCTTCTGCTTCTTCTGCTTATAACTTCGTGTTTGTTAAGAAGTTATTCTTTACTTTTCGTTTTTATTGACATTTCTTATTAAGTAGGAGGGAAATCTAACTTCTTCTTCTTCTTCTTAATGTGCCTCTCCAACTAGTGAAGGTTGGCAGTCAATTTCTAGCCAAATGAATGAAATCTACGGCGGTTTTTATTCCCGTCCATTCCTTGATGTTCCTTAGCCATGACTTTCTTCTACCGCCGGTTTTCCTTTTCCCAGAAACTTTTCCCATTATTATAGTTTGCAGAAGTTTGTATCGATCATGTCTACATACATGCCCTAGATATGCAACTTTACGCTGTTCAACGAAATCTAACTAAAAACTATAATATGCACAGTAAAAAAATCCCAACTAGACCACGAAGACTAAATATTTCAATAGGTACCCATTTAAAAAGTCAACATAACGATGTATTCATATAATACATCAAAAAAAAGAATAGTATAATTACAGAATTGAAGCAGAACTGCAGCTTATAAATAGGACAGTGCATGAGAGCACATTTCCTGTACAACCCGCATCTTTGTCGGGGCCGCCTCTGTTATCTTCCTCGCGTAGTATAGTATGTATGCGAACTTCATAATTACACACAGTTAGTGATTCGGTTCATGTTTAAACTTGCCGTTATACCTTTTTATCTTTAGAAATAAACACTAAAAGGTGCTTCGTCACTTACGTTTTTTATGGCAGTGCACTTTTGTGCAGCTTTGTGTTTGACTTGTTTAGAAAAAGATAGAATTGTTCAGTATTAAAATGAGGAGTTTTCAACAAAAAGAAATGCTATAGATCTCTTAAGAATACACAACAAATTATTTTTTGTTTTAAATTAGGTATACTCAACACATTTATTGCATATAGTTAACGTTATCGTCCAGTTACATTTTAATAGAGCAATATTATTTAAATTTAAATCCTCTCTATATCGTAGTTACGATTCATATCTAATTAAAACGAGCCGAGATCAAAGTAACTGATATCCTGTGTATATGTTAAATTTTATATGTAGATATATAGTCATATAATATAACAAAATATACATATATATTGTATAAAGAATAGGCAATCTAAAATCAACACAGGTACTTTCTAGCACGAATTACAAAAACTCTTAGTAAAATGAAAATAGCTTTTTTCACCCAAGGGGTTGTTCTGTTCTACGCAGTGAGAATATTCAAATTCCACCTACGATCGCCCCCTAAATACGTTTATCGTCGGCACAGAAGAAAAGGCTTTGAGAACTGTTTTTTTGCACGTTTTTTGTCGCCCTTTCCTCGTGTTAATGCAGGTTGCAAGATTTATCACTTCGGCCTTAGCCCGCTCGATCCAGTCTAACTCGTTGCCACTAATTAATTTAAACGTGTTTTGTAAGTACCCTGCAAAGTATAATTGTAATATATGTTTTACATTATATCTCTACATGGCAAGGCGAATTTGTTTATAGGTATAGGTTTAGTATGTTTTATATTGAATGTGTTTTTTGTTTATATTCTTTACCCTAATATGAGACTAGACTACATAATTAAAATTAAAATTGGATTTCGTTAGGTACTAAAAATATACTTCTAGACAGAGTAGGAGACGGAGAGACGCGAGAAATATGCCACTACTTACTTCCCTTCTAATTCACTTAAATCTGGCGATGAATGAAGATAATATATTAGGTTTCTGAACGAATTTCTGAATAAAAATGTATGCTCAAATTTTTTACAATAGTGAATGAGCGACATATGCATATTAATTTAATGTAATAAAGTTAGCAGAAATTCTCATTGCTGTTTGCAATAGTTTATATTTTGTAGCGTTACGACGATATTTAGTAGTTTGCGTGAAATAAGTAAGTAAAAATGCTAGTTATTCTCGTATCCGGGTCAAACAACGCAGCGTCCCGTCGCGTTTATACGTGGCCGTCTACCAGTTGTTTGTATGTAGGTACCTGGTACACCTACATAGTTACGTGGTACAAGCCAAACCTTGTATTTTAAACACCCTAACTTTTTTTAATCTGTTTGTCGGATATAAATATACGGCTTTGAACGTCGATAATGTCTTATAAATGTTAATTACAACGTAGAATGATGCTCTAATTATGTAAGTAAGTATTTTACTGTATTCTATTATAGTGTAGACGACCCATACAGCCATAGCTCTTAAGTGGTAATGAATAGTTTGTCATAGTGACCAATTGATTGGTAAATTGTCGCCGTCGCGCTGCCATGTCGTCGCGACTTCCTCCCCGCTGCTCTCTTGAATGCCCCCAATACGCTGGACCCACAGTTTATAGGATGTTATCGTTTATATGCTATCTACATTGAAATTATACATCGTCAATATATGTCTCGAACTCGAACTACATTGTTTTTCAAGTTTTCACTTTTTCGCAGGTTTGCGTACGGGTTAATACTTATTTTTAACAGCACTATGTTAATAAGACGTGAAAATTGACTCTACTTCTCTACTAGATTACTTAAATGGTTAGACATGACCGCGTCATTAACATATCAGTAGTGGGTGGGCAAAAAATTAACGTACAACATTACATAAATTATACGTGAACCTCGTTTAATGTACAGTGGATATTTATACATTTTTATTACCATTTTCGTGTTTTGCAGTTATTTACATGACATTACGTATAAGTTGTAAAATATGCAACGATCCATACGAAGTGTGCGAAATAAGCTCCTAAAGCCATCAATATTTCAAAGAAATGACATTCTAATCGCTATACAGTCCCTAGTCCATAAATATTCTAAAAGGAGCGTAGAAAGAGATATTCCATGGGATATAAAATCGAATGAACGTTTATAGGTCAGAGCGAGCGAGAGGTGAGCACGGGTAGACGCTCCCTCCTGATTTTCAAATTCAGAGATGTAACGGAAGTAAGACGCTGCGGGTGATTTTCCACCCTCTCAAGCAGCCTGACTACCAGTCACTAACATCAAAGTGCAAAATTTTATTATTGCATTACGACCAGACGAAGGCTCCTCGAGGCTGCGAGTGCTAAGTCCTATACAAACTTGGCAATCTTTCACTTAAACGAAAATTGTTTTCATTATTTTACTCTTTTATTATTCTTAAATAGTCATATATGGTAGACACGTTAACATCACGTCGAATATATTTGATAATAATTCAAATCGTATACTAAAGATTTGCGCCGTGAAACACTAAATTATGTGTCAGCAAGAGGCATTGTCCAAAAGGGCATGGAAGGACGGCGCGGGCGTCGCTCCCGTAGCTAACTGCGACGGCTTTGTACGATAAAACATCCACTTGACGTGTAACGGCTCATGTAGTAGGCTACACATTTTCTAGATATACATCTCTATTGAGATATTATTTGAACCTAATCATAGGATAAGTATTTTGTACAGTAAATGGTAATTAAAATGTAAGCACTCACTTATTACGAGGTACGAGTGCCTTAATAGATTACCACACAATATCAGCATTGCGAGCAGACGTTGCGAATGAAATAACACGTGTAAACAAAATAAACGACGTATGGTATCTGGCCGGCCAGACGTACATAGGAACACACTCACAGCCAGGCCAGCCCCGCCAGTCTGAGTATGATAAATGAACCCGAATGCTACACCGAATACTCTCTTTATATCTTATGCGAGGGCTGTGGGAAATATGACAATAATGGAAAAAAATGACGCACAATCCTCCAAGGAAATTAGAGAGACAAGAGTTTCTAGATACCTTGACTAATTAATTACTGAAGCTTTAATTTTTTTTTTTTTTTAATGGTATAATTTTTTTTTTGTTGTATACGAGTATATTATATTTTAATTCTTTGTATGGTTTGATATGTATATAAAATTAAAAAAAATTATGATTTGTTCGTTTGCTAAATTACGAAAGCACATATTTTATGTGTGCGCGCAATCGTTAACGTTGGTTCATTAATCCCATCTTTTGTGTTAGTTCAACCTTGATGTTACACAGAGGTTAGACGTTGCAAAAACCAATAACCTATATCGCTAAGGACACACCAAGTGGAAGGATCTTAAGAATGAGCTCTTACAAAGTATTTTAGACATGAATTTAGCTGTTATTACTAGATTTTTTATGCTTTTATTTTAATGAAACTTATAGTAAATTGTGCATCTATTAGACATTATTATTTATTAATTAAGACTGATTTAATAATTACATTAATATTTAAATCACGAAATATTAAATAGTTCGGCTAGACGCACTTATTAACTAGTACGCATTCGTGACTTTATATTCCATTATCTAAGAGATACCGGAGACAGAGCCGCCACAAAGCGACACCGCGAGTGCCGAGAATACGCAAACAGGTGTCGACTCCGAGGTTATATTTGCATATAAATAGAGTTCCTGCTTAACTGTAACACTGCCTCGTCTCTTTCTCTCGTACTTTTCATGTGTTACGTTAGAGGAGGGCAGGATGGTACGCCCGGTACGCCTCCTTGCACGCACTGTACGCTAGCCACTCCAGGAGACTATTTATAAACGATGATGTAACGAGGCAATAGACGACAAATAATCATTATTATCAGTGAAAGGATACAATGTTTTGTTATTACTTTTTAAATAAATTAAGAAATGATAAGGATAATTAAAATTCAGTAAATCTTATGATTCAATAACAACTATTTACCGCAATTAACAATTATTTATCAATATAATGGAATTTATATGATGCATTACCATTACATACGACATTATCGATGTTTCACGAGTCGTTATAAGGAATCCGAGATATCGTTGAGTGCCAGTTTTTCTAGCGGCAAAGTTTACAATGAGCGGCAAAACCGGTCAGGACATGGCTAGGAAGTCGCCCTGATATACTAGGAAGTGTCTTTGCCCTCTATATGTATACGATACATATAATGTATACCTGTGTCGGTACATAAACTTTGAAAAAATATGGTAAATATCATCATATGAACCATTAATACTACTAATGGATGTGTAAATTAATTAAATGATATAGCAAATGATCAAGAGACAGATATCAACGAGCCGGTTCTAAGTGTCTTCCGTTAGCTAGTTTTTACACGTCGCTTATTACATCACAAGAACGTTGTCTCGGAGCGTGACCTGTCTGCGTAGGCGCAGGTGACATGCGAACCGCTCATTTTTTAGACGCGCTACACGAGTGGTATGCAACTAGTTCTGTTATCTGAGACCCCTGTTATTTGTTTTCTTCTTTTTTTTTTCAACGTTTTCTGTTTGTTCCGTCGGGCCCTTTTTTGCTGGGTTGCAACGCCCGTCTTCGAAGGTTTCGAGCGTTTTTACCGAGCTCAAGGGGCTGGGGGTGCGCGGGGCGGGCCGGGGTTAGAGGAGGGGAGGGCGGGGGCTCGCGGCTCGTCCCCTCCCCGCCAGGCGGGCCGTCCTTGGCCCGAGCATTCACCTTGGCGCGCTGCGCTGCCGCACCACAGGTAACAAAGTTCCGCGAACTACGTGATTTCTATGGCTGTCCGCCGAAAGTGGATCTTGAAGTAGGCATCTCCGCATCCAGCCGATCGACTTTAGTATTACCGGGAATATTGTAATGAAATATCTACTTGGCAATATTGTAAAACGACCTCCTTCAATGCGAAAACCCTTAAACTTTTTGCAGTATCTAATATCTTTTACCCATTAGATCGAAAACATGATCCCCTATGGACGGAAGCGTTTCGACGTGGTGGTCTTGTTTAAATTATTTTCAATTTTGACATATATTTCTCTTGACTAATTTAGGATAAACTCGATTTAGGATTTTGATGATCTATGTCGATAGGTACATTATCTATATATATTGTCCTCACTGACTGAGGTAAGACGCACGCACAGCCGTAACTGCTGTGCGTAGAAATGTGAAATTTGGACAAATGTTTACTTTCGTAATCTGGACATCCACTAAGAACGGATTTTGAAAAGTTTTAACCTTAAAGGGGTGAAATAGGGGTTCAAAGTTTGTTTGGAATTTTCTTTAAATCGGCACCGATTTTTATAAAATTTGGAATTTACATTTTTAAGTATTTAATTGAACACGTGTTTCATCGTTTTCTAGAATTCTCCCTCTAAGGGTGCAAATAAGGGATTGAAAGTTTGTGTAGATTTTTTTAAATCATCACCAATTTTTATAAAATTTGAAATTCAGACTCTTAAACGTATTTAATTGAACATGTGTTTCATGGTTTTCTAGAATTCACCCCCTAAGGGTGCAAATCAGGGGTTGAAAGTTTGTATGAAAGGTTGAAAATTTAAAGAATATTTCAATATTTGTATTTTAAAGTTAAAATTTTGTGATAACGAAAGGAAAGGGTAGATACAATTCTCGGAATGTTCCTTACATTTGGGCTCGTATAATTGTTTTCTTAGAATTATATATCGTAGAACTTTTAAGTGTTTTCACTAAAGATTAATGTTAAAGATTAAAAATAATAAAACAGAAGACAAAAGGAGGCATTTTATTTATGTAACATACAAAAATTATGAAAAGCAAACATGCTATTTATCTTGTAGGGTTCTATACATGTAACTTTTTATGATCGTTCGGCCCACGTTGATTTACTGCAAGTATGCATTTGTGGTTTACAACAGAATATTTCACTAAAGTTATAGGCGTTTTAGTACTTTCAGTGCCAGCCAACGTCTGCTTTAGGTTCGTTAACCTGCTCTTCTGTCATATCAATCACGAAATTAACTCGAAGTCAACAATGTGCGAATTGGGGTCGAAGTCGAACGTAGCACATTGGCGCATGCAGTTTAGCTGCAACTTACACTATACTGATTACTTTGTTTCTTTAGTGATGAGGCTAGTGAACACGAAGTATTCGGGTACCTAAAATCCCTCAAGATGAAGTTCCTAATCTTATCGCATTAGAGGCCGGACATAGGAAGGGCATTAAATTTGAACGCTCGTCGTGAAGCACGGCGAACGCGCCTGAAACCGGTCGGCCGTCCGTAAATAATGGATGGAGGTGGGGTGCGCGGGGCGGAGTGCGCGCGCGGCGGTGAGGGGCGCGCGGGGCGGGGGGTGCGCCTCCCGTCAGCTGTTGCGCGGCCGGGAGCGCGCGGCGCAGAGTGCCCGCGTCCGTGCACCGCAGCACAGCGGAGTGGTGTTCCGTGGCGCAGTGTGGTTGGTGTCCGTGATCGATAGTGTGTGTGATGCATGGTGCTAGGATGTGCAGTGCTCCCCCGTCCGGCAGCTGACCGCGGCGCTGGCGATGCGAAGTGATGTTACGACATCGACCGAGGTGATTATCCTGGACCGTCCTAAATGCATGGCGTATGCATGTGCCCTTGTTCCCCGCCATGAAACGGTTGCCATCGGTAAGCAACTGAACCCGATATATTTGGCGCTTTTTTTGGGTGTAGCGCAAAAAATACCACGACGGGTCGAAGCGGAATCTTTTTTGTGCATCGCAACAATGAAAGTCGCCCTTTAGCTTGGGGGACTTATTGTGTATTAGATCCAGACGATACGTTTTTTGGATTTTCTATGGGTACATTTTTTAGTATAAAATATTATATTTTTAAGAAAAACCGTGAGAATTGAATTCGACGGTTGATTGTACCTACTATTATTCCCAGTTATAAATTTTAAACTTGAATGGACATTTTCAACAATGCTGCTTTTAATATTTTCTTTGAGTTTTTAAAATAATTATCTTAATCTACAAAAAAAAACTACAAATTAAATTCACCCTACACTATAAGTAATAAGTATATAAAAATTGTCATTTCAACTTTAGGAAAAGATAGGGATGGAATTTAGGATTGACAAGCATTTTCGTTCTAATTAATTTCAGAATTTAAAAGTATAATTTCGTCTTAAAATACAACGTTTCTTTTAGTTCCTCACCCATTACCCCTACATATTTAAAAAACATACTATGCTATCATAATTCTAAACTGTTCAATTATATTCTTGTCCAAGTGAGCTCGCATCTATAACTTCAAAGGCAGGTGCAGTCAGCACCTTGTGCTAAACCTTCCGGTTTTAGTAATACTTACATTTATCGTTAGTCATCTATTTCTAAGATAGAATTAAATATTCATGAACTAATAGTATCTACACCGGGTAGGATAACAAAGTTTGTAGCTTCTAAGGAAGTCGTTGAAATTCTCAGCAGGGTCTTTCATTCGTCATCGTATCCTTGCGGATGTATCGTGGCGGATGAATTGTCGTCTTTCCAAGTTCTGTATGGCTGTGAGTGTGGTCCAAGGTAGTTTATCTGTAACTTATTGTTTTCTATATTCAATTACCTTCCTGCTTTGGTCTGATTAGTAATGTTCTATGACGGTCTCTAGTTATCAATTCATTATGTTAATATTTGAGGTCGTCGTAGCGCAGGAATACGAAGGTGTGACAGTCAGCGACGGTTATGGGTTCGGTCCTCACTCGTGGGAATGAGTTATTGTTTATTAATACTTTAATTTCTTCGCTCTGGTACCAAGGCAAAAGCCGTGCTTTAAGTTCTGCCACCCAACACGGAATGCGTTGCAACAATCGGCGGAAAGTGGGGAACAGAGTCTCTGAACACTAGGTTTCCTCTGCCTGCCCTGCCGCTGACACTTTTTTCCGCGTTTAGCGCCCAATACGAGATATGCAAGTTAAGTGATAGAACGCCTTAAAGATATCATTTTATAAATTGTTATCTATTTTGGACTAAAACGAACTAATTTACTTACGTACAAAATGCATTTATGTTACTTTATACCTACTCATATACAAGTATAATATTTACGATATTTTATAACATAACATTATTGTAATGGGTACTTATAATAGATAATAATTGTAACATGCAGTGCTTATTATCCTTTGAAGTTGAAATAGCCTCGACATGACCTAGATAAATTATTATTTATACAGATATGTGTCGTGTTGGTAAGTATTTTTGTTTAAATAAAAGTTAGTCCTTATCCTTTAGTTATAAACTTATTTTTTACTGATAATGAAATCTATCTTTAAAAGTTACTCTTTTTGCTGCCTTATTATTATTATAATGAGTTAAGTTCAATATCGAAAAAAGCTAAAGTAACCTAAATATACTTATTTAGACTAACTGTAAAATAAATTATTTTCTAATGTAAAAAGAAAAAAAAACGATATTCTTTAAATGGTTCTAAAGGTGGACAAGTCTTTTATGGCTTTCGCGGCAAAATGCGGATGTGATATCACCTTCACTAGAATCAGAGTTTAGAACTAAGTAGATATAACACCTTGACGTGCTCGTACCTAACAAGTATCATCTTAAAGCATTATAAGCTAGATATTCTAAGTATTATTATTCACACATCAGCAAAGGTCATTAACCTGGAGTAATTGGTGCACGTATTACGTATCTACTAGATGTACCGTACATGTCAAACGTCATCTATGTATTCCACTTTTTTGACACCAAGTCAAGGACAATATGGACATATTACTAATTATTGTAATTTATTTGCGGATAGAATTAATAAGAGTGTACTCGAATATTTACTTTAGAATTAGAGTGGAAAACGGAATGTCTCAACTCTAAGTTCCCTCTGCCCACACTGTTACATGTTTGATAACAGCATGAAGCTGATGAAAAAAAAACAAAATAAAAATGTCAACGTTGTAACGGTTTGTAATCATTAATTAATCGCATGTCGTATTTGTCATTAACATTTGTACGCTCTTATTATGAGTGCTGTATAGTGTGTAGTGTAGTGTATAGCGTACAGTGAACGAGTCGATTACTTCATTGTCGATTACATCATGCCAATTGTATCTATTATGCTACTCTCACAGTTCATACAATGTA